>CM017562.1:32825082-32949257 GCA_007844125.1 Sinonovacula constricta
AGGGAAGTATGAGTGAAGTAAGAGGTTGGGTGGGGGGGTGGGGGTGTAAATGTGAGTGAATGAAAGGGAAAGTAAATATACATTAGTAAAAACATGGAAGGAAATCAGAGTGAGTTAGGAAGGGAAGTAAATATGAGTGAATGAAAGGGGAAGTAAATATAAATAGGAGTGATTAAACAGGGAAGTAAATCTGTGGGAGTTTAGAAGGGAAGTAAACCAAGAAAGTTAAAAGGGAAGTTAATCTGCATAAGTGAAATGGGAAGTAAATCTGAGTAAGTGAAGAAAAAAACAACGGTATTAAATCTAAATGACTGAATATGGGAAAGTAAATCCGAGGGATTGAAAACGGAAGAAAATCTGAGGGAGTTAAAAAGCGAAAAACATCTGAATGAATGAAAAGAGCTGTAAATTCTTTATACAGTTGGTACTCATATAAAATGTAACATGGGGACATTTCAAATGAGTACAAAGAGAAATCAAATGAGGACTTGGAAGATAGGGTTGATAAAAACTATAAAAAAGAAGTATGAAAAGAAATACTTCCCTTATCAGGGCTAGAACAGGTGTTTTCAACTTGATACACCCCTTATCAAGAATGTTATGCCATGATTATACTTTTCATGAATGTTTTGTCTACCTCTGTTTCAGGGATGTTTATGTATCTACAATGCAGCCCCAGTCGAAGCATGTTGTCATCATGATGGACCATGGAAACTCGCTCAGCGCCACACAGATTCACATGGCAAAGAGCATTGCCAAGCATCTCATCTCATCCTTCACTGAGAAAGACAAGGTAGTTCTTAAAATATTACTGCATCTTTACTGGTCTAGCTCACACAGACTGACCCTAGACAGATAGTATATATCCTGTTGGGGGATGTCAGATCATGATCTGAATGATTTGCTTTAGTCACTATGTAGCAGAACGTGTCTCTCTGCATGTAGTGTTCTCTTTCATTAGCAGTTAATCTCAGATTTAGATTTGGTTTTTAAAAAATGCAGCAAGTAAAAGGTTTTATGTCTTGCTTGTATTTTTTTGTTTTTACCATATTTGCTTTCATTGAAAGATATATTTGGAAATTAAAACTGTAATATCAGTAAAGCGATTGCACAGAGTGCTACAATGATTGAACTATTTTTAATTTGGAGCATTGTTTCATATTAATGTCATGAAATTAGACTCATAACCTTTCCATTATTCCTGTACTAACTGTTATCTTACTTCACATGTATTAACAGCTTAGACAAAAATTGTAGATCCCACAGGGAGCTCTCTGATCAGACTTCACAATATTTCCTGCTTAGTCTCTGGTGATTTTTTCCCCCCAAAAAACCAACAAAACAACAAAAACGAAAAACAGTGAAGAAATAATGATCTGACAAATTATTCAGGAGATTTCTGTATTTTACAATAAAATTTTATTCATAAAGAAATACTTTATAACAGTGTGTTGAAGAGTTGCTAAAAGAAATGATTAAGCTAGGAATTCATAAATCTTATTTTGTATGAAATTTATCTTTAAAAATCGGGGGGAAAGTATGTTTTCTATTATTGGGAAATGAACAAAGACTATTATTTTAAGCATTCAAGATATCCAGTCCCTACAAATAGCTTATATGTCTTATTATCATTGCATGAAATTGTCAGTGCTAGTGCAGTCTGTAGAGCATTGGCTTCATGTATGGAAGACTCTGGGTTCGACCCATGGATGTGACATACCAAAGTCATTAAAAATGGTAGTTGTATAGCTCCCTTGCTAACGGTCAAGCAAATATAAGGGTAGTTCTGTAACTAGTTGGCCGTTGTCAGGTTAATTTGACAAGGTGTGGTATCATGCCACTTGTTCCTCCCATACTATATCTGCTTCAAATGAAGACAGTCTCCAAATAGCTGAAATCTTGTTAATGGGATGATTAAACAAACAAACATCAATGTGTACCATCATTTGAGAGCTTCATTGAGTATTATGGGATATATCAATCTCTGGGTTACAGAACAGTTGTGATTATATTTTTCTTTGTATGTTTCAGATATCTGTGATAGGCCTGTCGTCAGAGGTGGTGTACCCACGAGATGATGATTGTGTTAAAAATAGTTTGGTACCTGTCACGTATGAGGCAAAGTTCTTCTTCACTCGATTCATCGAAAAACTGGAAAAGCGAGAAGGTTAGTTTAATCAACAAACACAGAGTAATAGAATACAAAAAGTGCATTTTTACATTTAACTTGAAACAGAAAAGAAACATGGCCATCTACACAAGGAAAAAGACAAAATATATAAGACAAATAATGTTTGGACATAAAAAAAGAAAATGCACTTTTTCCCCAGTATTAGGATCCAGACTGATGGGTTATAATCTATACATTCCTAGTCTCCTGTTTATTGTATGAATATTAAGGTTTTGTACAAACTGGCCAATACAGCTAATGTCTACTAACCAAGCAAAGTTCATGGGCTTACTAAAATAGACAATTGATATGGTAGCACAATTGATAGAGCACCGGCTCAAATTATGTGAGGCCCCTGTTTGGTCCCAGGTTGCAACATACCAAAGTCGTAAAAAAAATGGTAGTGGTATAGCCCCCTTGCTTATGTACAGTGAAGGTAGCACTATATCTGCTTCATGTGGACATAATCTCCAGATAACTGAAATACTGTTGGGACAATAAACCCAATAAATATGTAATTAAATAGACAGATGCCGCTTATTAAACTGCAAAGAAGTTATAGTAAAATGTTAATTACATTAACATTTAATTAATGTAAGATTTATGATGATGGACTTATGACAGCATTACTTTGCTAATGCTCAGATCAAAAAAGAAAATAGTGATATTCTATTGGTTCTGCCTTGTCTTTTCCATCTCTGTCTTTTTCAACTGGACTGTTTGAATTACAGTCTAGTCCCAATACTATGAATCTTCACAGCACCTGCAAAATCGGTTGTACAATGCTAGACTTTTTAAAGTCATAATTAACATGATTGGTATTGCAGTATACATGTACCAGCGATTGTTGTACCATAAAAGATCTTTTCATTATAATAATGTTGTAACTTTGCAGAATATATATTTAAGTGAATAAACTTTTTTGTTTAATTGACAATCTGAAGGATCACGATTTAACTGTATAAACAAATGTTTTTTTTGTTTGTTTCAGTAACAACCAATCACAGCCTGGGATTCCAGCAAGCCTTCCAGATGATTCGTGCAGCACTCTGGCAACACAATAAAGGTGGGTTGTCAAATAGATGTATAATTAACCTACAAGTATTAATGCAGGTGGGATATAAATAAAATGATGGTAGTAAATTTATCATATCCAGTAGTTATTACATGAACTATAAATAGACGCAATAGGATTGGTCACCCCCCCAAAATAGTTGAGTCAATAAACATAGATATTGTCCCGCTTTCGCTGATATTAACTGGTCTATTAATAAAATGTGAACTTTCCATCAATATTATGCCCGCACATCTACAAAACTTCCTTAGAATTGTACGCATTGTGGGATACTCATCCCAGAGGAAGAATATTCACGAAGTAAACAATGTCAACTATTTTCTTGCATTTAAGTTTAGATAATAATTAAAAAAATAAAAACTATTTATTATTAACTATTTATAGTTCATGTAAAAAAAACAGTTATTTACTTATAAGCTGGGAAATATGCTAATGATATTGACCGCAAAAATTGTTTTTTGACCGAGGCGATATAAGTGCCCCTGTGCTATAATGATAGAAATGTTGCGGCACAGTATCAGCAAAAATGCCGGGAAAATCTCATTCTATTAAATGCGGTTTGAATTAAAAAAGTAATTGGTATTAAGCAAAAACACAGAATCATACTTTGAATTTATCACAGCAACTAATTTATTAATGCTTATGTTATAAAAGCTTATTTGGGAAATTGACAAACTTTTACGGATGATGTTGCACTACACAATTAAATTTCAGTACTACATAACTGGTGTTGTTATTTCAGAGGAGGCCATGATCATCTACATCAGTCGAGGTCTACTGTCATCTCTCACAGAGGCCAAGGATGTAATGGAGATTATAGCCAATTACAATAGTCGCATGGATAACAGTGTCATCATCAATGCATACGCAGTCGTGGATAGTAAGTACAAGTATTTGGGATAATGGTTTAAGTTGTCTTTTTGCCTTCTAGTTGCTGGAAACACCATTCACGGAATTCACATAAAATATATCCCACCCACCCTCACGGTGTTTCCAGCAAGTAAAGGATTAAGAATGGACACCCATGGTAGAGTGGTAGAGTCAGCAACTCGTAATTCTGCTGACTGCTCCACAACTTGTAATTCTGCTGACTGCTAGGCATCTTGTAATTCCGCTGACTGCTCTGCAACTCATAATTCTGCTGACTGCTCGGCATCTCGTAATTCCACGGACTGCTCAGCAACTCGTAATTCTGCTGACTGCTTGGCAACTCATAATTCTGCTGACTGCTCAGCATCTCATAATTCCACGGACTGCTCAGCAACTCATAATTCTGCTGACTGCTCTGCAACTCATAATTCTGCTGACTGCTCGGCATCTCGTAATTCCACGGACTGCTCAGCAACTCGTAATTCTGCTGACTGCTTGGCAACTCATAATTCTGCTGACTGCTCAGCAACTCGTAATTCTGCTGACTGCTTGGCAACTCATAATTCTGCTGACTGCTCTGCAACTTGTAATTTCGCTGACTGCTTATCCTCTTACTGAGTTGTTGTTCAGGACTTATACTGGGAAGGACTTCAAGGTGACCTGCATTGCGCCTGCATTGCGAACAATTGTCTGGGGTATTCCTCGACCAAAATAGCTGGACATCACTATAATGTTTAATTGGTCACTGTGATGCATGTAAGTCGGAAGGGGTTATATGCATGTATGTTATGCATTCTGGTGGTACCTTTCTTTCTTAAGTTGATGATTTATTAATGTAAAGGGGAATTTGAATTGAGAAATGTTAATTAATTAATATCAATATAAGGAGTTGTGATAAATGTAATGATAATAAAGGTGGCGATAGTGGTGATCATGAAGTTGATTATGATGTGTGATGAATAATGTTGGCAGTTTATAAAGACATTCTCATTTCCGAAAAAAAACCTTCAGCTGACTTAATTAAACACACTATGAATTTATGTCATCTAAGAAGGGGAAAAACGTCTTTTGACTGCCAAATAGGGGTTAAAAAATGCTATCACCAATTTCAGAGTTTTGCACAATCACCGATTTCACGTGTGTGTATTATCACAAATGTTACCATTATGCATTATCTCCTATTTCATGGTTGTATGTTGTCACCAATTTAACAGTTGTATGTTATCGCCTATTTTATTACCACTTTCAGACAATAAGCCCATCATGTTTGAGAACACATTTCTCCAAGACATAGCCGACCAGAACTACTCCAAGTTTGAAATTGTGCCCAAGAGTAAATTTCCTGTCAGGGTGAGCACATAACTTTAAACAAAAAATGTATAGCCCTTTCGTGCATGTATACACAATTTTATGTTTTTACAAGCCATTCACAATCATAGCAGAATCTGCATGACTAAGGGTTTATGTGTAGACTGGTTCAGCCTTAAATCTGTTATTACAAGTTGAACGTACATTCATCAAAACCCTTTTATCTCATCTAATCAAAAGCAGCGAAGTCAAGTGAATTTTCAAACTTATAGATGAACTATGAATGGAAGGGATAGGAGTAAGAAGTATCAACCGGTTATATTTTGCTTAGGATTTAAATACTCACCTTAAGTCCTTATTATTGCCCTCTATTTAATAGGGAAGTATTAGAAGTGACAATGATCTTTTTTTTTCTCCTAGAGCTACATAAATAAGCCATAACAGATTTATTGAAAGAAGCAAATCATCTTATATATTGATAGTCAGAAATTTTAGAAAAAATATTCCACAATTAGTGATATATCTTAGTTTGGGTATGTTTGTGATAGACCAGTGACATTACTTATAAATAGATTTCATCTTATTTATTGGTAGGAAACCAAGAGAATATTGAAATATTATGATAAAATACTTTGTGGCAATAGTGTACACAATATGCCTTGATTGTAAAATGATTATTTACAGTGTATAACCACATATCTTATTTGCTGCTGGGCTTAAACAAATCTTTAAAAAGCTTGTTCTGAATGTTATATTCTCTATACATATTGTTACTTGATAAACTATTTTCTAATTTAGTAACTCTTTACTTGCAGTTAACACCATTTACCATATTAACATTTATCATAGTCCACCCTAATGATGTTTCCAGCAAGAAACATGTTAACATAAAATGTACCCTACCCTAATGTTGTTTCCAGCCAATAAAGGTTTTATGGCTGAAAACATAAACCACGATAATGGTGTTTTCAGCAAGTAAAGGTTTAATGAACTAACTCATCTATTCTATCCAGTAGAGCTGCCATCTCTGTTATGTTATGGTTAGTAACATTTGGGTGCAAGTAGTATCAAGATAATATCTCACTGACCAATATACAGATGGGAATGAAATTTCGCATATAACTTTCAATTGGTCATATCATCAAATATGTTCCAGTTTGATAAATCTAGCTGTGATTTTAAGAACAATATACACCTGATTTATATTAGAAAAATTTAGCGCAAATGCATGCTTGATAAAGTTTTAAGTGCAATTGTTATATAGCTTATTTAATACTCTCAAGCAGAGTCAAGCAGACTGTCCTATGAGGGCTCTTGTTTTTAACAATATTTTTGTTCACCTAGGCGGGTCAGATGATCCCCATCAACTCTACGCGGGACCTCAGCACATCCGTCGGCAATTTCTTCCTGCCATTCAACTACTCTTTATCTGAGGAGGCTGTGTTCTCACTGCCATACATCGACAGTGCCGATGGGGCCCTGATTATGAGTATTAGTCAGCCATGTTTCATCAACAAGACGCCCATCGGGATGTCAGGCGTTGATCTACACATGGAGGATCTGGTCCAGGATATAACCTACTACAACAAGGCTGACGGGTCATATGCCTTCCTCATTAACACTGATGGTAGGTATAGGGCTTATTTCTCTCTATTTTAATGAAATGCTAAAGCTGATTTTCATGTTAAAAGTTGACATTTGTGCCAACTGGTACAAATAAAGGTGTTTATGGAGAAAAAAAAAGTAAACAGGTAGGAATTTTGTCAAAACATTCCTTTGGAAAAAAACAACAACTTCTTGTTTGTGTATGTGTAATTTTGTTGTACTTTTATTTCATCATTTATGTGATCTACCTATTTACTTCAGGCTATATAATCAATCATGTACACAATGTAACATGCATCTTTCAGCCTATACAATCATGCATTCATCATTTGTGACTTAACTCTTGTTTTTTTGGGCTACATTTAATTTCAGGCTAAGTGTGACTTCTGTTTTTGAGGCGATACAATCATGCATCTGTCATTTCTGATGTAATTTATGTATTTTAAGCGAAAAGTAATTCATGTAATTTAGGCAAAATGTAATATGTGTATTTCAGGCTATATGTGACATATGTTTCAGGGTACACCATCATGCATCCTTCATTCACACGGCCTATTAAAACCAATCTACAGCCAATGCATACAGACATCTGGCACTATGAAAACGTCCCTGGCTTTGAGGAGGTCCGCAGCAACATTCTCAGGTACAGACAACAGAAATATTAGTTGCCATGGTAGAAATTGTATTTTTTACACCCACAAATGAAATAACAATCCTTTTTCAACAACAATGCCAAAGTATAAGTTGTATTGTTTGAAGAAAACAAAAACAAATTAGAATTATAATAAAATGGACAAACTTCATTTTTAAATTAAGAATTATAATTTCTTAAATAAGAGAATTAAGAATTAATTAGTTTAATTAATTAGGTTAGGGGCATTCTTTGCTGAGCCACAGGAATACTCAATACTACCAGCAAGCCACTCACCATATGGGTTCCAGTCCTGGTGAGAAACTTTCATGTGAGGTCTTCCAGCTGACCTGCTGCCATGTACATAGTCATTTGTCTGAGGGCTGCCTCCACCAATAATAGATGGACATCATAGTAATGACCATCGATAGTTGCATATGAAAACAGAAAGTTTCACTCAAAATCAGAGTTATTAAGACTACTAAAAGATGGGGTTTCTAAGAAAATTAAGTAATTTTTTTTTATTTCAGACGAGAGGAGGATGAACAAAACATGTATGTAAAGGAGGTTACCAACATCACGGGTGTAGTCACCACCAGTAAAGTGTTCTATGCCAAGTATATCTGGAAAAGGGTAAGTTGGTCAAAATATACATTAAAAATATAAGGAACTAGTATAGTTGATAAATAAAGAAAATGCTAATTATCTCATATCATGAATTTGCTGTTTCTAGGTTTCTTGTGTAAAATCAACAACAGCGGACATTACAACCCAAAACCCAGATAGATTTTTTGTAACTAATTTTTCCAATATGGCAGCACACGTAAGCGTTTGCAAGTATGTAGAAACAGAAATTGTTTATGTTTACCTCTTGAAAAAGGCAATTTGAGTGAGAGCATTTTTTTAAGAAAAGATATGAAAAACAAATTTCTAGTTGAGTTGCAATGCCTTAGAGTTACTACCAAAAACTTTGTCAAAGGCTTTTCCTCTCTTAACCTGTTACAGTTGTTATATTCTATCCTACTTTTTCAGTTACTTGCATAGCTACCAGGATATTTTTAGTATGTCTTAGCAACAAATAGTGTAGATTCAATGGGAGTTGGCTAATCTGGAAACACACTTTTTACCTAAACCTTAGCAGACCAAGAACTAATAGACTTTGGAAGATGCCATACTGACTATTGTTGTTTGGGTGTTGCTTGAATATCATTACACATCAATTGACACATGATTTGCTTGTGTGTGTATCTAGGTTGAGAATACCCCGTTCATTGCCGTGATCAAGATTCTACAACAGCAGGATGTCATCAAGCATCTTAATAACAGAGGTCAGTTGATCCTTTATTTTTTCAGTCTCATAGCCTTAACAAAATATGACTGGGAAAAAATGTTGAAGTCAATGGAAAGTTAAGCCCCCTTACATATTGGTATATTTTAAAATAATCTTAAAGGTTTAGGTTCACTGACTTGTAACTCCTCAGCCCCTCACCACGCGGGTTCAATTCACATTCGGGTGAGAACTTTCATGTTAGGAGGTTTTCCAGCTAACCTGCAGTGCACTGCTGGTTCTACCCAGACATAAGTCTGGGGTTTTCCTCCACCAATAATTAGCTACATGTCGCAAGTATGACCATAATTGTGTCTGGGATGTAACCAAACAAAACATATAATCTTGAAGGTAGCTTGAATTTGACCCGGGGGTGATGCATTGAAAATCTCATACCCTTTTCACAGAACTAAATATTTTTTTATTATTTAACTAGTTTTTAACGAAGAAGTCAGGTAGGTTATACACATGGAAGCAGATATGTATATTATGGTTTGGTATACTTGTATTTTTATTATGTATATTTTACCTTTTCTTATCTTTTTTGAAATATGTTAAAATGTTTGTTTATTAACACAATTTATCATTCAGGTATCTATCAATGTTTCATGAAAACTATGCATCACACATTTGTTTGGCAAAACATGGCATCAAGTTTTTGCACTTTTTCTTATAAATAAACCTGATCACCCAATCAAAACATGCCAAAAAGCACATGAAGAGTGGCTGACCTACCTTGTGCTTTTCACTGAAGAACATGGGCATTTTGTTTGTCATGCTGCCTGTGATCATTGGAACTGTTTGTGAGTTGAGTCTAAATTAATTTTTGTACAGGGGAGACTAAGGCTGTAAAGCTCCCCGATCTCTATTCATCTCCATCACTGTAAACATTGTGATGTCCAATTGCAGTGAGCCTACCTGATGTGGTGTACCACCGTATCGATATTTTACCCACCAACAAAATGTGCCTCCACCTTAAACAACTGGCAACCATAGGTAAAGTAGCTTACCTCATAATGTGGCATTTAACTGTTGTATTCTTTGGAAAAAAAATGTCCTATCACTTAATCCATGGCAACTCATTACATGTGCCAGAGTCATTTAATGATTGTGCCAGAGTCATTTAATGATATGTAGCTAAGCAATGACAGTAGATGACTAGAAACTACTAACTGCATTGGTTTGAGTCCCATATAGGGCAAAAACATCAATGAGAGCTTTTCCAGCTGGCCATCAGTGGTTCTACCCAGGGATGTTGGGTATGATTTCCAAAACAGCTGGATGCTGTCACAATGATGACTAATGTATAAGTGTTACATTTCAAAATTGAAAACAATGAAAAAACTCTTTTTGTTGATTATTGACAATTTAGAGTAATTATTTTTTATATTAACACCTATATTTACTCCTGTTTTTAACACATGTATTTGTATGTGTTTTCAGACAAATGTAACACATGTATTTGTATGTGTTTTCAGATAGCAGCACAGTATTCCTATCAGCAAACAGTTTTCTGAACCCATTCGAACACCTGATTCAGAATGTTAACAAAAGAATGATCCAGAGCTATGTGGCCTATCTGAAAGATGATACCAGGCTCATCAACAACCCAGGTCTTAAGGTGCGACCACTTTGTTATTGACTTAGTTTAACCATATCACATTAATTTGAATGCAACACAAAATGTAACTTATTTACTTAAATCTGAATTAAAAGGTTATCTTTAATCAATCCCTCTTGATTGTCGAATTTGAATTCCTGTATATTACCAGTAAAATCTACTTGGTCAGGGCGGGAACTTTCATATTGGGAGGTTTTCTTGCTAACATGTAGTACACTGGTGGTTTTACCCAGACATTATTCTGGGATATTCTTCCAGCAATACTAAGTTTGTTTTGTTTTGTTTTTGAAGTACATTGCAGCGACCAATTATGATCATTATTGCAACATCCAGCTTTTTGATTGAGGAAGACCCCAGACAAATGTCTGGGTAGATCCACTGGCACACCTCAAGTCAGCTGGACTCGAACCCATGCGGTGCAAGGCTAAGCAGTCAGAGGAGTTACAAATCTGCAACTCTATGCAATAATTAGCTAGACTTGCCAATTATTGTCTTAATTTTATTGGTGAGTTGTAACAAATTAAAAATATATTTTATCTTAAGAAACTTAATTTTTATAATTTTGGAGAGCCAAGGAATATGTTAAATTTTGTTCTAAAGGAATATTTGTTTTACTGTTAAATTTAACATTCTGTAGGAGACTGTACGCAATGATGTCGCAGCCACTGCCGGTATAGATGATGTGTGGAAACGGCGGTTCCAGTTCAGTCCCCTGAATGATTACATCATCCGGCGATATGTGACTACTCCAAGTGGAGTTTTCCGGTCCTTTCCTGGAACTTTATTTGACGAGACATATGATCCTACTAAACAGCCATGGTAGGCTTACTGTCTGTTGTCTTTATTGTTTGTTCTTATTGTGGACATATCTGTTCCGAAACAGCCATCCCTACAATTATGAAAAGGATTGTTTTTGTTTAATAGTAATGTTAAGGTTTGTTCCTGGCTCTAATGCTATTACATTTAAGTCTTTAAGGTTGGATGGTCATGGGGAAATCACGTCAAGTAGATATTTAGCCTAGAATGTATTTGCTATTCTATGTAAAGCCATAGTGCACCTTTGGCTTAGTTTTTGCTTTGTACTTTCTGTATATTGTAGTAAATTGTTAAGTGTTGTGTCTTTATGTTTACCTCATGTTTTCAAAGAAAAAAAAGGGAGCTGTAGTTGTGACCCTCTCTATCATTAAACTGTGAAAGATCAAAAGGGGAGTTAACCATAAAATTAATTTTGGCAGGGTCATTCCCCCTTTCAATTTAGAATTTTCATAATATTATCAAGTGCAGGAATACCCTATCTGTAGACAGCTCTTGTTATGTGTTTTAGGAACAACTTGTATTGTGAGTGTGCTCAATAGCATAGTTGTATTCAATTGTTATCAAATATAGAAGATATGAAAATATAAAATTACTTAAGATACTATAGTAATAAAAATACATTTATATGGAAATGTAGAAAAATAACAATGACAACACGTTTCAGGTATGAACGGGCAATGCAATACCCAGGCCAGGTGACAGTTACTGCCCCCTACCTAGATGTAGGTGGTGCTGGCTTCATTGTGACCATAAGTCACACAATCTTTGAGGGACAGTAAGTTGTCTTTTTATGTTGTTTTGATCTGTAAGTCGATATAAGTTGTCATTTTGACACCTTTTTTTGTGTGAAAGGTAACCTAAAGATAGTCTGGGTAGATAATCTAAGATCATCTTGTTCATTTTAATTTATCATTAATCCCTCTCGACTGCCCACTTCCTGGGTAGAACAAGTACTCGTGTACTGAGTACCTGGAGCAATGTGCAGTAAATAGTCTTGCTCAAGGACTAACATCAAGTGGTGTGACCCTCTGAATAGGAATCAAACATCTAAACCACTACACCATGGACACTGATGTAATCAATGTTAAATTTCTGAATGTTTCTGTTAAGTTTTATTATAACATTATGTCTGTTATGTACAGGGCCCAGTCTCTGCACAGTATGAATGACAAGATTATTGCCGTGATGGGCATGGACCTCACTCTGGGCTACTTCTACAAGATGTTGCTAGACAACATTCCAGTCTGTAAACACCCAACTGTCAGGTAGGATTATGTTAAAACACTTGTGACATGTAGTATTGTGATGTTGTTATTCAACAAATATAATGTTATTAAAGTAAATTCTACATCTTTTTTAACCAAAACTTCTGTTGACTATAGTTATTAAGCATTCTTTATGTTTATATGACTACAGTTATTACATTATGCTTTATGTTTATATGACTACAGTTATTACATTATGCTTTATGTTTATATGACTACAGTTATTACTTAGGCTTTATGTTTATATGACTACAGTTATTACTTAGGCTTTATGTTTATATGACTACAGTTATTACATTAGGCTTTATGTTTATATGACTACAGTTATTACTTAGGCTTTATGTTTATATGACTACAGTTATTACATTAGGCTTTACGTTAATATGACTACAGTTATTACATTAGGCTTTATGTTTATATGACTACAGTTATTGCATTATGCTTTATGTTTATATGACTACAGTTATTACATTATGCTTTATGTTAATATGACTACATTTGTTGCAGTATGCTTTATGTTTATATGACTACAGTTATTACATTAGGCTTTATGTTTATATGACTACAGTTATTACATTAGGCTTTATGTTTATATGACTACAGTTATTACATTAGGCTTTATGTTTATATGACTACAGTTATTACTTAGGCTTTATGTTTATATGACTACAGTTATTACTTATGCTTTATGTTTATATGACTACAGTTGTTGCATTATGCTTTATGTTTATATGACTACAGTTATTGCATTATGCTTTATGTTTATATGACTACAGTTATTACATTATGCTTTATGTTAATATGACTACATTTGTTGCAGTATGCTTTATGTTTATATGACTACAGTTGTTGCAGTATGCTTTATGTTTATATGACTACAGTTATTACATTATGCTTTATGTTTATATGACTACAGTTATTACATTATGCTTTATGTTTATATGACTACAGTTATTACATTATGCTTTATGTTTATATGACTACAGTTATTACATTATGCTTTATGTTTATATGACTACAGTTATTACATTAGGCTTTATGTTTATATGACTACAGTTATTACATTATGCTTTATGTTTATATGACTACAGTTATTACATTATGCTTTATGTTTATATGACTACAGTTATTGCATTATGCTTTATGTTTATATGACTACAGTTATTACATTATGCTTTATGTTTATATGACTACAGTTATTACATTATGCTTTATGTTTATATGACTACAGTTATTACATTATGCTTTATGTTTATATGACTAAAGTTGTTGCAGTATGCTTTATGTTTATATGACTGTAGTGATTACATTATGCTTTATGTTTATATGACTGTAGTGATTACATTATGCTTTATGTTTATATGACTGTAGTGATTACATTATGCTTTATGTTTATATGACTGTAGTGATTACATTATGCTTTATGTTTATACATGTATATTTAAAAAGAATTCCAGCTAAGAGTAGTAAAACTGATTTTCTGTTGCCATATATCCCATAATTCTTTACATTAATAAACAAATGTCTGTTGTCTGGAAATTTCATAATGAGATGATTATAATAAGTACCAGGTATAAAGCGTTTGGAGAAGAAAATAAAGATTAAGCTGGAGATGTACTCTCCTTATCTTTGGCTCTGTATGTACATGTATGTTTATCTTTAATGTCTTTTCCGCTGTGTTATGAAGACTAAATGTCTATTCATAAAGATTTTCTATTTTTCTAAATGAGCCCTCTAAATTAAATTTGTATATTTAATTGATGTTCCTTTCAGATGTTTCCTGCTGAATGATGATGGCTATATGGTAGCTCACCCTTCTCTGGTAGAGCCAGATGGGCGGGGCCCGGTAGAGGAACAACACATCACTCATAAGGTTAGAATTGGAGCTTGCACCATACCTTTCCTTGAATTATTACCTCAAACAGACTGAGTCATTTAAGACCCCCTTTCTTTGCAATTTATATAATTCAACAAAGGTGGAGCTTAGTTATTCATGTTCTTTTAATGGGCATTTTCAGTTTACCTGCAATTTGAGCACAACATGACTAAGCAGCAAATTGTGCATATCCAGATACAAAACTTCCCACTGGAGTAAGCTGATCTAGATTTAAACATGTTACCTAGTCTTATATATTCACTATAAGTCAGATAAGAATTAAACAAAATGAATGATTTCAAAACTTATTTTTAGCTAATTAATGCAAGATTACAGGATTTTCCAGTACATAATGGGACACAAAAATGTTGATTATGGCATTGATGTATTGTCAGGAACCCCTTGTGGCCAACGATATTCTGAATCATCGCCACTTCGTTCACAAGAACCTGTGTAACAGATACAATGATAGAACCGTGCAGAGGTTCTACACGGTAAGCAGTCTTGAACAATCTTAGTTATTAACAATAGTCTTATTTTGTTTAATAGTTTTAGCATTTACACAACATATATGGTATATTTGAAAAGGAATTGAAACCAAAGCTAATGCTTATTGTGTATCTTTTCCCAAAATTGTTTTTGTTAATCAATTAAAATTAAATTTAATTTAAAATGAAATTGAAATATTTGTTAAATAATAAAAAATGTGTTTGTTAAATAATAATATTATTGTAGAAATTTAGTCTTAGAACTGTTTGTTAAAGCATGCAGTAGTTAGATTCCCCTACGTGCAGCTACCCATCCACAACAAACTGTAAATTCAAGTCAAATTAGTGAGAGAAGTTTTATGTGGGGAGGTTTTTCAGCTGACCTGTAGAGCCCTAGTCATTCTATTCAGGCATTTTGTCCCACCTTTGACAAATTGTGTGAAATAGTGTGCAATGTTTTATTTGAATCAAACAATAACCCCAACCTTAATATTGTCATCATAAAACAAAAGATGAAATGGGCATATCAGGTTTTCATGGATCATAAGTAAATAAGCCATTTCATGTTACAGTTTTAATTAAAATGTGACTGACCAACCAGATAAAAGGAGGTTATTTATTATAAGAAAATATGTTGCTTTTCTATAATATACGTCCTACAAAAAATTATTCAAATTTAATGATAGAAATCCATTTAGAGGTTAAGGGCATTTAATAAGAGACAACACAATAACTAGTCACACAATTTTCTGAGACTTCATTGAATATTTCAAATCTCCAGTTCAACACCAGCCTGGATGGGGTCCTGACAAACCTGGTTCATGGGGAGCATTGTGCCAGATACCAGATCACTGCTGTGCCAGGAACCAATATCTTCCTGGGAATGATCAACCACACTTGTGACCTGGCCACTGCCTTCTGCCCTTGTAGCATGGTATGTTTACAGGCTGTTAGTCCTGACAAACTTTAGAATTGTGATTCTATAAGTCATCTTTGTACAACCTGTCCATATACTAAGGCTGATCTAGAAAATTGCTGATAAATTTAATGCATTTTGACAAGAGGTCCAGTTATTCTCAATCTCAGTATTTCTACTCTAAACTTTACAGAACAAAACCAACAAACTACTTGTCCTACATGCTGGAATCCTCAACAATCTGCTCGTATTCTGTGGTCTTGGACTTTTTCCTTCTTTATGTGAAGCAAACCAATTTTACATACCAAATCCTTCACATTTTACAATAAAGATGTGTTTCTAGAACGTTTCTTTATGGCTTGCTTTAATCACACCCCTTTACTCAGTCTGTTATTTGGATAAAGCTTACTTTGGCAAAGTATCCATTTAAATATATTACAGGATGTTGATAATTGTTCTACTTATTTCTCTCTTTAAATTGCAAACATACAACCAGAAAAGAGACTATCAACTGCGGATGACCTTTAAGCCAACTTGTTACTGCTTTTGACTAAACTACTGTGACTGGGTACAGGTGTTGTCCGGCTAGATCGAGGGCCGCAACATACCATCTTAACAATTATATCACTAAAAACATTAAAAATATTTAAATATAATACAGTCAAGCATTCTCCCCAATCCATACAATTAGATCAGACAGAGGCTATATTATTATTATTAAAAAGAAAAAGAGATCCAAAGCTATGCCATCATTTGACTTAAAAATTGTTTGTATTGTTTTGGTGTTAAAACAAATATAATGTATGATAACCACTTGTATGGTGAATGTTTCCAGCTGGATCGTCTGTGTCTCAACTGTAACCGTATGGGTCAGGTGGAGTGTGAGTGTCCCTGTGAATGTCCCTTGGCCATGGATATGTGCACAGGAGACCTTCTCAAGACTGAGGACATGTAAGTTTTCACATTCAGGTTATATATTCTCCATCATGTAACTTTTCACATCTATTTCATATATCCTATGCCATGTAAGTTACCAGTATTCACAGAAATACTTTCATTTATATGGCAATGTTTTTTTAATTTTCTAAAAAAAACAATTAAATTATCTACTTTTATCCACAGAAAAGGTAAACAAAAAATTTCTTTGTAAGTTTCTCAAATAAATTCATTTATGTATCTACTTTTATCCACGGCAAAGGAAAACACTAAGACATGCATTACTAATTTAATTTTTATATTATTAATTGTAGTTGTATTTATATAGAATAAACAGATTTAAACATTGTTGTATGCAATAAGCCTTCCAAATTAGTAAAGAATGAAACTAACTTATTTGATTGAAGTTGTCATTTTAGATTAAGGATAAATATAAAAGCCTTTTATATTATTACACACCGTCAACTGAGATGCTTATTTCCACAGGAACACTAACTGCCCACGATTCCCGGAGAAGGAGCGAATAGCGCGAGTGGATGCCTCGGTGATGGCAGGCCTAGAACAGTGTAACCCTGTACGGTGTGACAGCAAGAAGACACAGCTGTAAGTTAATATTGAATTTAAATTTGCATCTTTACCAGGTCTCCAGGTTTGAAGACATTTATTTTAGTTTAGCCATGAATCAATTAAGCTCTTCACTGCTGTCTATATGTGTTTGCTTATAGTGGGAGAATGTTATCTGTTTGCCGACTGCTTTGCTGCCATACTGACTGCATATTACTTTTGGTTTAGTAGAAATTTCTAACTTACCAGGTTTCTTTATACTACTTATAATACTGGGATTTACTTTAGCAATGTATTTCTACATTATGAACTAAGATATGATTTGCCTTAGCCCTATATGTTTTGACCTTTTATTTAAACTGTATCTGATTGGATTTATCTGCATACTCCCTTAATATTTGATTTAAACTGTATCTGATTTGATTTATCTGCATACTCCCTTAATATTTTAAACTGTATCTGATTTAATTTATCTGCATACTCCCTTAATATTTGATTTAAACTGTATCTTATTTAATTTATCTGCATACTCACTTAATATTTGATTTAAAATGTATCTGATTTAATTTATCTGCATACTCCCTTAATATTTGATTTAAACTGTATCTTATTTAATTTATCTGCATACTCACTTAATATTTGATTTAAAATGTATCTGATTTAATTTATCTGCATACTCCCTTAATATTTGATTTAAAATGTATCTGATTTAATTTTTCTACCTACTCCCATAATATTTGATTTAGACTATATCTTATTTAGTTTATCCACATACTCCCTTTGATTTAGACTATATCTTATTTAGTTTATCCACATAATCCCTTTATATTTGATTTAAACTGTTTAATATTTTATTTAAACTGTATCTAATTTAGTTGCTATTATATCTTAATATTCCACCTACATCTGATTTGATTTAGGTTTGTGAAAGGGTAGGAGTAGTAAGTACATAAACAACAGTAAGATTTCAAAATATGATGTTGTTGGAGTCTTATAGTGGAAAGTGTTTTATTACTGGATCATTATGTATAGAAAAGACTATTATTATATTCTTTGGCATAGCTGTCTATATTTATTTTGACCATTTTAGTAACACTGATATGAGACAAGCCTGAATAAAATCGCTGAGTGATGGATCGTGCCATTGTGTATCATAATGATGGGGCATAACTCTATAATTTCATTACTATTATGCATATCATAATATGTACTAGGAACCATTCAGTAAATGGTCAGTGAATAATATGTTAAACGTATTGATTGTGAATTATTAATGTTGATGGTGAATGATGAATAGATTTCTAATTGCTATAATCACCATCTATGCCACATATCTTTTTGACATTTCTTCTTTCAGAACACAGAGTATTGCATTTTTTATAGAACTTGAATATTTTATGGTCTGTGTTGCAGGGAGTGTCTCGGTGTGGTGGGCTGTGAGTGGTGTCAGGCCAAGGAGGTGGACAGCCATGATACAGATGGGATGGAGATCCATAAACCCCTCCCCAATCCATTCTGCTCCAGTCAGATTACCTGCTTTGGGGGCGTGGTTGGCGCACCCACACCTTATGGAGACCGCCCTCTTGGTGAGTTGGAATCCTTGTAAAAGCTGCATTAGTTTCATGTCTTTTTGTTGATTATAATTAATCCAACCTTATCTTGGTAATCTCTGATGTTGTATGTATATTTTCATAATAAATCATTTAATTTGCCAATCTTAAGTATTTATGACTTAACAGGTATATTTAATTATGAATTATTTTTTTCTTTTATCATGTTCACATCTTTACTTGTTCCATAAAACTTGGAAATGATCAACTTCAGTGGTGGCAGAAGCATCAGAAGAGTCGCTGACAAAGAGTGCACCGGTTGGTCCGGTGGCAGGGGGCATTATGGGGTGTGTGCTGGTATTGGCGCTGGGTGTGTACTGCTACAAGCACCGCCTCCATAGGAACTCCCTCCAGTACATCAGTACACTGCCAGACAACCCAAACAGACACTCCCAGTTCTATGAGCCGGATGATCTAGATCCACAGGAGGAGAACGGCAATGGTGAGCCAATTATGTTTGGTTTTTGGTTTGGTTTTCATTTGTTTTCTTTTCATCGAATCACCAAAATCATGACCATAAAACAATCTTCAGCACTAATTGGTGGTGGAAGACTTTGGATAATCTTTGTTAAAATGATCAATGGACAACAGGTCAGTTAAAGAACAAACATGAAAATATATACCCCAAACGAGACTCATATACACAAATACAAAAAACAACAACATGTGATGTGGATTTATAGGTTATCAATAAGTGAGTACAATTTCCCAGCAATGAACATATACTTAAAAGTGTTTGTTGGTGTTTTGCTTTGTGTTGTTATGTTGATAACAGAAATGATGACACTGATGAGGAAGAGGAAGAGAACAAGGGTGTTAATGAGACCATGAGTATAATGAAGACAATGATGAAACTGCTGACAGAGGGAAAATTTGTTGTTTGTTTAATTTAAAGTACAAATATGCAATGCTAAGCACCACCTTAAGTATGTCTGTTCTGTTAGAACTTAAACAAAAATGGAAAACAACATTGTTACATTTCCATAGTGTTCATTAGATTTACATAATCTAAATTTCATCAACTTTACTCTCATATTGTATCTCTTGCTACAGGTCATACTAACTTTGTGCTGGCTACCTTTGAGAACCCTGCAAGTATATCCCCCTACCGGGTTAACACATCATACCGACGCCCAGCAGGCGGGGATAGTGACCATGGATACAGCACCATGACACCTCATGACGACAGTGAGCATGCCAGTCTACCTTGCTTAGAACCCTTACTTGTGGGAAAAGACAGATATAAACCCGGGAGCTACTTGGGAACTAAAACACCGACATTACCACCACCACCAAGTGTGGCAAGTAGGCGGAGTCGAAGTCCGACCCCGCCCAAAACTAGACTGTCTAATTATGGGCCAATACCTGAGCAGGTTGACCCATCAATAACAGTGCTAGATAGACCAATCATGGAGCACCCCCATACTAATAGTATCTTAGCCAATGTGCAGGTGCATATGGTAGATTCTCACTAGCGCTATGTTTTGATTGTGTTTTTATTCACTTGGAGGTAATGGAACCATTAGCTGTGATGGGCGGATACAGTAAAGCATCCATTTGTAAATTGTGTCTATCCTGATGCACACGTACCAAAACTGAAATGGATGGTGAGGGCAATAGTATCTCTACAGTTTGATGCACAAGAGAGCAGAACATTAGCACCTGAAATTCACGTCTTGCAATATTGACTTGAAAGAATGGTGAACAGGATGAATAATACACCAGTTCATTTGTAAGTGAAAAGTTAATTTGATTTTTCATTCAATGAAAGAGCTACTTTAACAGTTCTCTAAGAGAAAATTCTGTTTGTAAGTAAACTTTCATTTGGAATCTGGTCCCATTATTGCAAGAGATGTCAGCATATGCTCTTTATGAATTGTTCTTTTGGTACTGTTAGTGGAAGAAGAAAACTAATAAAGTTCTATACCTCCAGTGTTTAAGAAACAAGTATGACTTTTAATGCAATATTCTTTATGGAATAAAGTACCTCTTGAATACAAGGATGTATTCACTGTGCAGGGACACTGAAGTGAACTCATATTCAGGAATCAGAAGAGGCGAGTGGACTATGCCAGTTTATTAAAGGAATTAATTGTGCATACACATGTTTCAATCTGACAAATATAGAAAAAGTATGTGATTCATGTATATATATATATTGTTACATGTATTTGTATTTGGTCAGTATAATGTCATATATGAACGTGTTTGACTGGGTGTGCTATTTTCATGTTTGATTTTGTCTTATAATGATAATTGTGTTAAGAGAAATAACCATGATGTTGATTTTTTTTGTAAATCTACACAATGCGTGCAAGAACATTGTAAAGTAATTGAGTGTGAATTTGAAAGGTTAATTTGATCTTTGACAATTATAAACTATGTTTGGAAAATTTAATTAGAGAATAAGAAGAAAGAATGTGTGCACAATTATAAATATTTATGTATGAATGAGACAACATGAAACACTAAGATTATTATTGAAGTCAATAGGCGATTAAATATTTTTACAGAATGTTCTTTTATACACATTTCTTATGGCATAATTTTAAATATTATCGATATATTATTGAACTATCACATACATGGCATCATCCTAGGTCAGTTGTTTTGATAACCTGATATTTTTGTTACATGTTTTGTTTTATGTGCTTCTTATTAGGCTTCGTAACCTTTTCTTTTTTTCTTTTCTGTTAAAGTTTGAAATGCACTTCATGATGGTGTGTATTTATTTTTTATTTTTAAATAACATTCACAAAATAACAAAATTTAATTGATATTTGTTAAAGTGTTGTGATTTATAATCAAGTAAATTTTCTATGATTAAAACTCCCATCCTTGGGCCATCACAGAGCACAGTATATTTTACGTAATATTGAATATTGTGAGACTAGTTCTAAGTTACTGGTTTATCATTGAGAAGTGCTTCAATTCAAGTGTTAATTTTTTTCACATTTAACTTGTTTATTTAAACTTTTAATCTAAAAATGAATTTTTCGACAAATGAAAAAGTTCTAGAAGCAAACAGTTTTGCATTATTTTATTTTCTTCAAACAAGTGTCAGACAGAACCCTTAAGGTTTATCATTTCTTCATTTTTAATTGCTGAAAATAGAGAAAGTGCCCGAGAGTTTTAAGTATAAAATAGACAAAATGGCAAGATTAGGGTTTAGCAGTCATTCTTATCTACTTCTTCTTCGTCTCTGGTGAGACAATCTTTTACCTCTTGGGTTGATCTTTGGCTTGCTTCTGTGCCTTTCCCAATGTAAAGACTCCATCTTTCAACTCTGTCACCACTGTCCTTCGCCAAGTTGTTTTTGGCCTGCCAGGTTTTCTTCTCCCAGGTGTAGTCCATCTTAATACTACTTTTGGAAGTCGTTGTTGCTCCATCCCAAAGATGTGACCTCAGCTCAAAGTTACTGTATGACAGAAGCTAAATGTTGCTTTGATTTTGAAGAAGATTACTGCTGAAACGGCTGAAAAAGCAAAATAATGTGGTTGATACTTTAACTTGTACAAGTTTGTTGAAACACTTTTTGGAGCTAGTTTTCCCCCCTGTTAAACCTAACTTTATCAGAGCTCAAGATAATAGAAGTAAATTTAACTTCATATTGCCTTATGTCCCATAATTCTTATTCGAACCCTATATTGCTGGTACTCATTGAAATTGTCTGAGCAAGATGATTCCAACGACTACCCAGTGTTCAGGGTTTGGAGGAGACATAAAGGTATTAGCAAGTGCTGTACTCTGGTAACCTGAGAATCAGTAAATCTTGCATGCAAGTTATTGAAGATTTTTGTTGTTGCTGAAGAATGGTTGGTGAATTACAAGATTTAAGGACCACTTGCACTGTGGATGTATTAATTTCTATTTGTCATCATAATAAGCTTGTCTTACACACCTTGCTTATCTAAGTTTCTTAATTTCAGTTACATTCAGCTGATGTATTTGTTACCTTTAATGACCAGCTCTTGTGCAGGTAATGCTAAGTTAAATAAGATGAGCTTATATTTCTTTGTATTCGGCGCCATAGGACATGTTTAATGTTGGTGTGCCGTAAAACCCAAATAAATAAATAAATAAATGTATTTGGTAATAATTTCTGATTGGCAGTGATAAGGACAGACTGGTGGTCTGTGAACTGTAAAAGAGTGTTAACATAGCATATTATTAGTTGGCACCCTTTTATAATCTGGTTAAAGGATGAATCCCACTCTAAAAGTTCTGTATTTGCATTTTATTGTGACAGTTTAATATATATATATATTTTGCTTTATATTTTAGATTTATAGTTTGAACACAAAAATCATTGTTAAGATTTATTGTTGATATTTTTACTGCAGGGAGCATGGGTATTTTGTTCATATGGATTCATACACTAAAACATTGAAACTGATACATGCATTTAAATGAGTGCACATTTAACGAGTACACACATTCATTTTTCATCAATACATCAGGGGTTTCTGTTCATCATTGTTCATAAATCATAAAATTATTCATAAAATAATATTTATATGACAGTTTCTTAGCATTCTTAAATAAAATTGTTATGTTTTGCTTGTATAGGGCATAAAATCAGGTTATAAATTACAATTCGGGTGAAAATAATTTTGATTTGGATCAAAAGTTAAGCTTTATTAATTATTGAACCTAAATATTAATGGATTTGAAAAGGATGTTACTGTAATAAAAGATAATTGTTGTAACAATGGTAAAAAATGGTAAATAGGTGTTATTTTTTTGTTTTAATCAAAATTAATGATGTGGCTCCCGTGGCATAGTGGTAAAGTCTCCGATTTGTAACAAATATACCCAGCAGTGACACCCTGTAGGTTGTTGTTTAATGGAGTCCATATATCAACTTTGATCGGAATGGGTATTTGTAACCACTTCTGGTTTAGTCCTCAGATTAATGTCGAACAAATATGTGAATATGTTTGGATTTTTTTTTGTGTCATATAAGTTGTGTTTGACATTTTTACCAGGTTTAGTTAATCTGTTAACCTACCTCTTTTGTGTGTATTTTTTCTACATATTTCATATGTTTTTTTGTGACTTATACATTGTATATTAGTAACATAAGCCATATACCATAAAAAAAAATACTTTCCTATTTCGGTTTGATCTGAAAATTCATGTTTCATTTTATGTTAGTGGATAAATCAATGCTTTGTATGAAAAAAACTTTTTTGATTTGTTGTCCACAGTGTATTTACTAATGAAATTTCTAAAAATTATTTGCTTGGCCTGCATTGATGTCTTCTTTACACTTTTAATGTGTCATCTTTTGTGAAGGACCATAAAACTGTAAACTTTTAAGTTTTTACTAAAATCATTGTGTGCAATTGACAGTTAAAATGTTATGGCACTAAGTTCTATGTTTACACTTTTTAAAAAAAAAACACAACTTATTTTTATTTTTTCAGTAATTGATTTTGGGAAATAAGGAGTATGTAATCTACAACATCTGATGTTATAACAAAGCATATGTTAAACAAAATGACAAGTGCATCTTTTTTGGTGCATTTTTTTTTTACCTTTTAAACTATCAAAATATACTTTTGATATTTAAAATACTTCATAAAAGCTGTTTAATTTGATATAAAATTCAGTAAAATAGACTGAAAAATCAAAACACAGTGGTGAGTTTAATACAGCACATATTTCCAGATTTCGACCTGCATTAGCTTCTCCCTTCCAAGATTGCTGCCTTAAACTGTCTTATCAGTGCCTATGACATCATATGAAAACTATCTATTGTTACAAGGCCTTGTAGTGACGGGTGGGGGTGGGGGTAAACATTCAAATTTGAAAGAATATTCTGCCTGAAATTAACATAGATCAATGTCAATTAATTTGCACTCAGTATCAAAGTAATGTTTGCAGAAAGCAAACAATTGAATCCAATTATTTTTAGTTTGCATTATCAACTGGTTATATAGATATTCAGTCAGGTACTGGAAACATTGGGGGCATACCAAGTTCAAATGACCATTGTACATGTACCATTAATTTCAAGATTTTTTAGGTACCCAGATATGCAGTTTATTTTCTCTCAAATGCAGAGTGAACATTCTGTCTGCATGCATTGTGTTAAATCATAATCCATTTTGATGGACATAGGAAAAAGTTCAGCAATCTGGTATTTTTATATCATATTTCTATTTCATTTGTGACATTGGTTGTTTTTTACACTTTTGGTCATGTGTAAATAAATGCAGTATATTAGATGTAATTTCAGTTTCATTTAAATATAGTTGCCATTAAATTTTCAGATGTTAGTATTTATATAAGTTGATTTTCATGCCAAGTAGAATTGATGTATAAAGGAAATGGTTGCATCTGAAATGATGTGTCTTGCTGCATTGTGAAATAATACTTGCAAAACATATTCATTTAAAATTCTACAAAGTAAATTTAGAAGATGATCAATGCTGTTTTTTAATTATTATTTTTACACAGATTTGTCTTCTTAAGTTACTGTCTGTGACAGAAATCAAGTTTTTTGTGCCAAATGTTAATAAATGCTATGACACTATGTTTATTATGTTTGCTTTACACAAAAAAGTGCTCTATTATTAGATTTTATTAATTATATGCATAAAGTACATTTTTAATTGGATTTTGTTGTATAATAAATAGGATGGACAATATTCACATTTTGTTTTAAACAGTTTTTGTAGTGCGACAGTATACAATATTACCTGCAGTGTGACAGTATACAATATTACCTGCAGTGTGACAGTATACAATATTACTTGTAGTGTGACAGTATACAATATTTCCTGCAGTGTGACAGTATACAATATTACCTGTAGTGTGACAGTATACAATATTACCTGCAGTGTGACAGTATACAATATTACCTGCAGTGTGACAGTATACAATATTACCTGAATTGTAACAGTATTCAATATTTCCTGCAGTGTGACAGTAAACAATATTACCTGAATTGTAACAGTATTCAATATTTCCTGCAGTGTGACAGTATACAATATTACCTGCATTGTGGCAGTATACAATATTACCAGCAGTGTAACAGTAAACAATGTTACCTGCAATATGACTGTATACAATATTACCTTGTATACAATTTTACCCGCAGTATGACTGTATACAATATTACCTGCAGTGTAACAGTATATAATATTACCTGCAATGTGACAGTATACAATATTACCTGCAGTGTGACAGTAGACAATATTACCTGCAGTGTAACAGTATATAATATTACCTGCAATGTGACAGTATACAATATTACCTGCAGTGTGACAGTATACAATATTACCTGCAGTGTAACAGTATATAATATTACCTGCAGTATGACTGTATGCAATAATACCTGCAGCATGACAGTACATAAAATTACCTGCAGTATGACTGTATACAATTTTACCTACAGTGTGCCAGTATACAATGTTACCTGCAGTGTGCCAGTATACAATGTTACCTGCAGTATGACTGTATACAATATTACCTGCAGTGTAACAGTATATAATATTACCTGCAGTATGACTGTATACAATTTTACCTGCAGTGTGACAGTATACAATATTACCTACAGAGTACCAGTATACAATGTTACCTGCAGTGTACCAGTTTACAATATTACCTACAGAGTGACAGTATACAATTTAACCTGCAGTGTGCCAGTATACAATATTACTTGCAGTATGACAGTATACAGTGTTACCTGCAGTGTGACCATATACAATGTTACCTGCAGTGACAGTATACAATATTACTTTCAGTGTGACAGTATACAATTTAACCTGCAGTGTGCCAGTATACAATATTACTTGTAGTGTGACAGTATACAATTTAACCTGCAGTGTGCCAGTATACAATATTACTTGTAGTGTGATAGTATACAATTTAACCTGCAGTGTGCCAGTATACAATATTACTTTCAGTGTGACAGTATACAATTTAACCTGCAGTGGAACTGTATACAATATTACTTGTAGTGTGATAGTATACAATTTAACCTGCAGTGTGCCAGTATACAATATTACTTTCAGTGTGACAGTATACAATTTAACCTGCAGTGTGCCAGTATACAATATTACTTGTAGTGTGACAGTATACAATTTAACCTGCAGTGGAACTGTATACAATATTACTTGTAGTGTGATAGTATACAATTTAACCTGCAGTGTGCCAGTATACAATATTACTTTCAGTGTGACAGTATACAATTTAACCTGCAGTGGAACTGTATACAATATTACTTGTAGTGTGACAGTATACAATTTAACCTGCAGTGGAACTGTATACAATATTACTTGTAGTGTGATAGTATACAATTTAACCTGCAGTGTGCCAGTATACAGTATTACTTGCAGTGTGACAGTATACAATTTAACCTGCAGTGGAACTGTATACAATATTACCTGCAGTATGACAGTAAACAATATTACCTACAGTGACAGTTTACCATAGTTGTACAAACCATTGAGTCATATCTAGAGTATGACCAATCTTAAAGTAGGCAACCTAAAATGTACAAAATAGAGATTATTTTTAGAGATATGTTTTATCTGCAAAAAACATTTATCTATTTATCAGTATCAGTTTTAACATAATTGCATTACATTTACACCTTAGGTTTTGCTGATCATTTTGTAGTCGCAGAAAGAACACTTTACTTGTACATATTTAGTATATACTTGTAATTTTAGTTAAACTCGTAGGTCAAATTGTACTATTGCAAATAAAGACTGGTTCGTTTTTCTTATTTATTTTTTAAAATGTAATTTGGTAGCTTTTACAAATATTTGATATCTTCACTTAAGTGACACTTTTGACCATTAAAACATGGACTTGCTAAAATTTAATATACATCATGACTTTAAGGAAATAATAAGCATCATTTTGCAAGTCACATTTTGAATGCAGTAAAAAAAAATCATACAGAAAATAAGTTCTTTACTGACATTTTTATTTTTTCAATTACGGCATTGATAAAATGTCCTTTCAAAAACATTTTGACAACTGCAAGAATAAGTCCTTTATCAATTTTAAACCAAGCTTCTGTTTCCATTTCATTTTTACAGTGCCATCTTCTGAAGTTTATTTTCATGTTGATAAATACATTTTACCAAATTAGCTGCTGACACGTTTTCTTCTACATTGATCAAACCATTACTACTTGTACAGTTAAGTATATCTATACATTTGTCATTTTTATTGTCATTTTTATTGACATTTTATTATTTATATCATGAGGAAAATATGTGAAATTGTTGAGAAATATACATTGTACTGGTTTGTGAATCAGTATGTTTGTAATAAAATAGTAAGAATTAATATAGACTTGCTTTTGCTTTTGTAATGCTTTCTGATAAATGGAAAAATTGTTGCCTTGTCAAACCTAAACTTGAAATCAAGAGTTCCACAAAATACGCCCATTGAAAATTTTGGTAAATGGTTAAAAATTTGACAGAGAGGTGTGTACATTAAGTTGCAGGAATCCCTGTAACCCAAATGAATTTGGTAATCAGCCAATTTAATGCCAAAGAATTGTGGGGTATTTGCAGAGGTGTTAATTATATCACAGGAACCATATACTACTATGATAGATTTGATAACAAGACAGTTAGTTACAGGGCATTTAAATCACGGGAACCCTTATTACCATAATGGACTTGATAACAAGCCAGTTTAGGGAAGGCTTCCCATAATGAACTTCGGCCGATATCGACACATTCGGTTCGCGACAGAATCTTTCATTTTTGCCCGTTGAAAAAATGTAATTTTACCAAATAACACTAAATTAATTGTTAATAGTAAGGTTAAATGTTAAAATAGTTCAAAACATGTCATAGAGGACAAAAATTTTGACATATCATGTTTAGAGAGAAAATATTTTCAAAATGCGAAGTTCCTGTCACGTGACGTTTTGGGAATTTTCTGTTTGCAAACCGAAACAACAAAAAATTCAATGCCACAAGAACGTTATTTTCAAGGAAGATTTAAGGCACTTAAGCGTCCCACAAGTATGAAATTTTTTTCCATTAGGGGAAAACTTCCTTAATACCTTTTGCGGGACATTTAGTGTTTAAAACATATAATGAATACATAGAGAACAGATAGGTTCATTTGTGAACAACAATTGTCTTACAGTTTGACATGGCTCACCTTATACTATTTAGATAGCTTTGTGGTCCGAGATATTATGCCCATTAACATTTTCCCCAGGTTTCATGAAGATCTGACAACTGTTTGAGACAGAGAGCGGACAAGGTGAATTTGCCAATTTTTTTTTTAGTATAAATAATGGGCCATAACTCTGAAGTGGCTGAAGCAATTTGGCTGGTTATCAATCTTGGTTGAGATATTATGCCCATTAACATTTTCTCCCCCAATTTTCATGAAGATCTGGCAACAATGTTTCAGATAGATAGTGGACATGGCAAATTTTTGTTATTAATAAAGGGCTATATATAACACTGAGGGTCAGTGTGTTATTGTCCACGCTTGAGGGTCACAGTGTATTATTGTCCATGATTGAGGGTCAAAGTGAATTATTGTCCATGATTGAGGGTCACATTATATTATTGTCCAGGATTAAGGGTCACATTATATTATTGTCCAGGATTGAGGGTCACATTATATTATTGTCCAGGATTGAGGGTCACATTATATTATTGTCCAGGATTGAGTGTCACATTATATTATTGTCCAGGATTGAGGGTCACATAATATTATTGTCCAGGATTGAGTGTCACATTATATTATTGTCCAGGATTGAGGGTCACATAATATTATTGTCCGAGATTGAGTGTCACATTATATTATTGTCCAGGATTGAGTGTCACATATTATTATTGTCCAGGATTGAGGGTCACATTATATTATTGTCCAGGATTGAGTGTCACATAATATTATTGTCCGGGATTGAGTGTCACATTATATTATTGTCCAGGATTGAGGGTCACATTATATTATTGTCCGAGATTGAGTGTCACATTATATTATTGTCCAGGATTGAGGGTCACATTATTTTATTGTCCAGGATTGAGGGTCACATAATATTATTGTCCAGGTTTGAGGGTCACATAATAGTACTGTCCAGGATTAAGGATCACAATGTATAATTGTCCAGGATTGAGGGTCACAATGTATAATTGTCAAGGATTAAGGGTCACATTATATTATTGTCCAGGATAGAGGGTCACATAATATTATTGTCCGGGATTGAGTGTCACATTATATTATTGTCTAGGATTGAGGGTCACATTATATTATTGTCCAGGATTGAGGGTCACATTATATTATTGTCCGGGATTGAGTGTCACATTATATTATTGTCCAGGATTGAGGGTCACATTATATTATTGTCCAGGATTGAGGGTCACATTATATTATTGTCCAGGATTGAGTGTCACATTATATTATTGTCCAGGATTGAGTGTCACATTATATTATTGTCCAGGATTGAGGGTCACATAATATTATTGTCCAGGATTGAGTGTCACATAATATTATTGTCCGGGATTGAGTGTCACATAATATTATTGTCCGGGATTGAGTGTCACATTATATTATTGTCCAGGATTGAGGGTCACATTATATTATTGTCCGAGATTGAGTGTCACATTATATTATTGTCCAGGATTGAGGGTCACATTATATTATTGTCCAGGATTGAGGGTCACATTATATTATTGTCCAGGATTGAGTGTCACATATTATTGTCCAGGATTGAGGGTCACATAATATTATTGTCCAGGATTGAGGGTTACATTATATTATCATCCAGGATTGAGGGTCACATTATATTATTGTCCAGGATTGAGGGTCACATTATATTATTGTCCAGGATTGAGGGTCACATTATATTATTGTCCAGGATTGAGGGTCACATTATATTATTGTCCATGATAGAGGGTCACATTATATTATTGTCCAGGATTGAGGGTCACGTTATATTATTGTCCAGGATTGAGGGTCACATAATATTATTGTCCATGATAGAGGGTCACATTATATTATTGTCCAGGATTGAGGGTCACATTATTTTATTGTCCAGGATTGAGGGTCACATAAAATTATTGTCCAGGTTTGAGGGTCACATAATAGTATTGTCCAGGATTAAGGGTCACAATGTATAATTGTCCAGGATTGAGGGTCACAATGTATAATTGTCAAGGATTAAGGGTCACATTATATTATTGTCCAGGATAGAGGGTCACATAATATTATTGTCCGGGATTGAGTGTCACATTATATTATTGTCTAGGATTGAGGGTCACATTATATTATTGTCCAGGATTGAGGGTCACATTATATTATTGTCCGGGATTGAGTGTCACATTATATTATTGTCCAGGATTGAGGGTCACATTATATTATTGTCCAGGATTGAGTGTCACATTATATTATTGTCCAGGATTGAGTGTCACATTATATTATTGTCCAGGATTGAGGGTCACATAATATTATTGTCCAGGATTGAGTGTCACATATTATTATTGTCCAGGATTGAGGGTCACATTATATTATTGTCCAGGATTGAGGGTCACATAATATTATTGTCCAGGATTGAGGGTCACATTATATTATTGTCCAGGATTGAGGGTCACAGTGTATTATTGTCCAGGATTGAGGGTCACATATTATTATTGTCCAGGATTGAGGGTCACATTATATTATTGTCCAGGATTGAGGGTCACATTATATTATTGTCCAGGATTGAGGGTCACATAATATTATTGTCCGGGATTGAGTGTCACATTATATTATTGTCCAGGATTGAGGGTCACATTATATTATTGTCCGAGATTGAGTGTCACATTATATTATTGTCCAGGATTGAGGGTCACATTATATTATTGTCCAGGATTGAGGGTCACATTATATTATTGTCCAGGATTGAGTGTCACATATTATTGTCCAGGATTGAGGGTCACATAATATTATTGTCCAGGATTGAGGGTTACATTATATTATCATCCAGGATTGAGGGTCACATTATATTATTGTCCAGGATTGAGGGTCACATTATATTATTGTCCAGGATTGAGGGTCACATTATATTATTGTCCAGGATTGAGGGTCACATTATATTATTGTCCATGATAGAGGGTCACATTATATTATTGTCCAGGATTGAGGGTCACGTTATATTATTGTCCAGGATTGAGGGTCACATTATATTATTGTCCAGGATTGAGGGTCACATAATATTATTGTCCAGGTTTGAGGGTCACATAATATTATTGTCCAGGATTAAGGGTCACAATGTATAATTGTCCAGGATTGAGGGTCACAATGTATAATTGTCAAGGATTAAGGGTCACGTTATATTATTGTCTAGGATTGAGGGTTACATAATATTATTGTCCAGGATTGAGGGTCACAATGTATTATTGTCCAGGATTAAGGGTCACATTATATGATTGTCCAGGATTAAGGGTCACAATGTATAATTGTCCAGGATTGAGGGTAACAATGTATAATTGTCAAGGATTGAGGGTCACATTATATTATTGTCCAGGATTGAGGGTTACATAATATTATTGTCCAGGATTGAGGGTCACAATGTATTATTGTCCAGGATTGAGGGTCACAATGTATAATTGTCAAGGATTGAGGGTCACATTATATTATTGTCCAGGATTGAGGGTTACATAATATTATTGTCCAGGATTGAGGGTCACAATGTATTATTGTCCAGGATTAAGGGTCAGATTATATGATTGTCCAGGATTGAGGGTCACATTATATTATTGTCCAGGATTGAGTGTCACATTATATTATTGTCCAGGATTGAGGGTCACATTATATTATTGTCCAGGATTGAGGGTCACAATGTATTATTGTCCAGGATTGAGGGTCACAATATATTATTGTCCAGGATTAAGGGTCACATAATATTACTGTCCAGGATTGAGGGTCACAATGTATTATTGTCCAGGATTGAGGGTCACATAATATTATTGTCCAGGATTAAGGGTCACAATGTATTATTGTCCAGGATTGAGGGTCACAATATATTATTGTCCAGGATTAAGGGTCACAATGTATTATTGTCCAGGATTGAGGGTCACAATGTATAATTGTCGAGGATTGAGGGTCACATTATATTATTGTCCAGGATTAAGGGTCACAATGTATTATTGTCCAGGATTAAGGGTCACATTATATGATTGTCGAGGATTGAGGGTCACATTATATTATTGTCCACGATTGAGTGTCACATTATATTATTGTTCATGATTGAGGGTCACATTATATTACTGTCCAGGATTGAGGGTCACATTATATTATTGTCCAGGATTGAGGGTTACATTATATTATTGTCCAGGATTGAGGGTCTAATATTGATAGATAAATAGCAGAAAGGGCATTGCTCTGAGAGCAATGTGATCGGAAAGAAAACATTGAAATATTAACAATACATTATAGACTTTAATCATACAAATCTAACAATATTACAGGAATACTAAATTGGCATATTGAAAAATTTCGAATCATAATAATGTTTTGCAAACAAAACCATGCATAAGAAGTTCTCAGAAACAAACAAAAAAATACAACAACATTAAACATAAGGTTACTTACGTTTACGTGATTAAGAAAAATCTTTTTTATATAAACAAGCTTTTTTTACATCCTAAACAAAAAACTAACATTTTCAGTGATGCAAAAAATATACAATTTTGTATGCAATGAAAATTATGACCAAAAAAAGTAAGTTGTCATGATGTACAGGGAATAAACATTCTACATATATCAATGCTTTTATTTTTATTAGTTATTCAAAACTGATTTTACTGATACTGAATTTTATAATTTCATTTTAATCAATAAATTCAAAATAATAACACAGTATATGCATGCAGGGAAAAGAAATACATGTAATGGAGAGAAAAAAAAAAATAATTCTGATCAAGTCAATAAATTGCAAAGAAAGTATTAATGTACATCTACAAATCATAATTATAACAAAACACAATTATGCAAAACAAAAATTATAGTTCACTTGTTCCTAAAGCACATCAAGTTCCAACACAATTGAATACTACTAGATTCCATCTGATACTAAAATGTCCTGTCTTTCTATTCAGATAACCTTCTGATGTCCTCATCTCTCACATATGATATCCAAGACATCCATTCTAAGGCACTTCAGAAGATTTCTTTAGAAAAGTAAGCCCTAAAATAAAGAATAACAGGTTAAAAGAGTTGGTGTGAAAAAAACAACATCTTTGAGGTGGTGTGAAGAAACAACACCTTTGAAGTGGTGTGAAGAAACAACATCTACTTTTAGTTGGCAATGCTTAAAAAATAGATTAAGATGCAATGACAGCTTTTATCTAAAAGTCTTAGAAGAAATCACAAAAATGATACCAGATTTGTGTTCAGTGGACATTATAAGCATGTAGGACAAATAACAAATGAGGTATCTATATGACAAAAGATGATCTGTTCAAACAATACTACATGCTTCTCTTTTGCTAGAATTAATATAACAAACAAACCATATGTCAGAAATGGTAACAAATAAGGTAATACTAGTGTTGTTTTTCTTTCAGCAACACAATTATAAATGATGAAAATGTCTGTGAAATTTATCAGGCAAAAGTTAATTTAGCTCCAAATGACATCAGGCATTGCTTCCTAACTAGCCAGTCCATTATTATATCTAAAAATGACAAGTGATGACAGGAAAAGTACCAATAACTTCCAGCACACATATCCATACAAATAAAATAATGTATGAGGTGTTTATTTTGCAAAAGTTTGTTCTGTTAAAATTTACTTAAAACTTCTGCCATGTGGATTAAGAGTGTCAAGCGGCTTGTTTCAGAATGGTTTCTTATTCTTTATCCTAATGGACTATGTGTGCAACAGGAGTGTCTGGGGTTATTTATGTAAGGTTTAAGCTCGAGATTTAATGTCAAAGTGCATGTTTAAGAGTTACTTCCGACTATTTACTCTCAAATATTCTGAGTTATTTTATTAAACCTAATAAACTTTGTATGTTGTTAGAGTTAACTGTACTTTTAACAAATATACAAAATACCTCACAAGAAAATAATAAAGTGGCCTTATTCATACATGTGAACAATCCCACTTTTGGAGGGAGACTCCCCCTGTTAAGGTTCAAAATTATTTGACAAGGAGGGGTGTTTCACAAAATCTCCCTACTTGGAAACAGACAACTTCCTTCTTTGTTTATGTGAAAATATCAAATCTCCCATTTGCAAGTGAAAAAGACTTTACTATGGTACTTATCTACAGTAAGTTCAGCGTGTTGATTCAGGTCAATTTAAATTTGCATAAACACAAACCAAATAGCAACTAGTAGATATTCTGTATAAGTTCATTCTATAATATGTAGATAAAATGACAACTTGAAAAAAAGTTGAAATCAAACATGAGAACTGCCACAGACAGGACTCATTCTGTTGGCCTCTCGATTAACTGTTACAAGCATGAAGCCCATTGATATCCAGCTGAAAGAATATTTCATGTTTGATTTATAGACTTTGTTTAGATAAAAGCACTGACCCATGCATGGTTTGTCATCTCATTCATGTAGCCCTTAACTGTGTTGTGCATCTTTGGGATGAACTGAAATGTCAAAACAGAAATCTTGATAAATGGATTGACTTTATATTTAAGATGAACTGATGTTCCTAGGGCAACCACATTTATAGGTAACATAAGCTGGAGATAGATATAATACTGTTCAGTTTACAAGATATATTACTTCATATGTTGATATAAATATCCAGCCTCTAATATCACGAGGCCTCACAAGCAGCATATTTTTTTGTTTTTAAGATACATTAGAGTGACACAATTATATTCATTCAAGCAACTTCTAGGTATTAAAATTGGAAGAAGACTCCAGAAAAAATTACTGGGTAGAGCCACTGTCCTATCTCAATCCAGCAAAACCTTCCCACATGATAGGTCTCCCAACGGCATGACCACCTCCAACCAGGGACTCAAACCTATGGGGTAAAATGCAAATAGGTCAGAAGAGATACAATTTGGCAATGCTACCCACTTTGCTATGACTGCAAACCATAATAGTCAAAGTGCTTATAAGTGGTCTACTCACATTTAATGTGAGTGGTTTCACATCACATCTTCGACAAACTGTCGCTGGTGACCCATCAGATCCCAGCTCACAGGAGCAAACCTGGCAACTGGGCTCAGTGCTGCTGACACGGGAACTGAACTCTCGGATAAATGCCCGTTGCTCACGCAAATTGTCCTTCAGCATCTGGCTACCATCAAAGATTGAACCATTGGTGCTCAGAGCGAGGTTCGAGCACTTGTCTTCCGGGATGTGAATCTCCTCATAGCTATTAGTGTTGGCCCGTGGGGCTGCATACAACTTAGAGCCATCAATGCCTAAATAGGAATGGAAAAAAAAAGCAGTGATGTAAATAATTGGACATATTTTTGTGCAGAGATATTATATTTAGAAGGGTAGATATCATAATTATGAATTCCCAACCATCAATCCCTATAATACCTTACCAAAAGAAAATCCACATAAGGAAAGAATATATATGCTGTCTTGGCCCAATAACCAATATAAGTTTTTTTGCAAATGCATAACATTTTACAAGGTAAACCAAGTACATAAGCCCGTTCAGGAAGGGTAAAAATTAATAAGATAATGAAGTGTAAAATCTTTTTATTAACTTGTTAATTATGTGCTCAGTAGACAAATGAAGGGCTTTTTTTTACATTTCTTGGTCTCATGGTCACTCAACAAAGTGGAACATTTAATAGAAAAAAATGCATCTCATTTCCTTTAAGGTATGTCTCTGATGAAACCATTAATTTGTTGTTTAATTTAACCCACCAATTATCTGTCAGCCATACAGAATGGTATCTCTACCTAGGATTAAGGCCAAGTCCCTCTAAACATGATATTACAGTTTAACCTGTTGCCCCAAAATGAGTAAGAGCTTAGCTATTTTCAGTTCAATTATTTTCTTTATTTAAAGACATGTCTTGAATAGTAGCTTTGTATGTATTTTCATTTATTTTAAACAAGAAATATTGTAAGTTTTTATTTCAATTTGTATTTAATATAATGCATAACTTATACATATTTAATACTATAAAATATATCTGTATGCATAGATTGAAGCATTCTAAACAACTAAAAACTGTGGGACACTCTATTATGGTACTGCAGTAAGTATACATCTACATCTTACAACTATTGATATTGGCACAACTGTCATGCAATTTAACAGATTGACTGATGTCCCATTATTAACAAATGAAGAGAAGTAAATCTTTACCATAGATGAGAGCCTTTGGACTCCTGTTTGTTTTCAGCTGGAATGCAGACAGTTGAAGGACATGGAGAGTTATTCCTCTTTGTTGTAACTCCCACTTGAGTCCGGAATCTGGCAAATTGTCATGAATTCCACAGGAAGAACAGCTGAGAATAAAAAATGTTCAAAACATTGACAATGCTGTTTGTGCTCCTATAAAATAAAAACACAATATCACCATCCAATTGAACTCTCCCTCTTTTAGAGGAAGACTCCCACTTTTAAGGTTCAAAATTATTTTAAATTGCATGTGTTTTACAGATTTTCAGAAAACTCCCTACTTGGAAAACAGATATCTTCCTTTTTTGTTCATATGAAAATAACAAACCTCCCACTCTGCAAGTGAAAATCTCCCATTTTGGCCTCAGAAAAAGTTCACATGTATCACTTTGCCAGAAGTGTATATATATAAAGTATATATCTCACATAATCTCATAGTCTGCTTAAATTGACTACCAATCAACACAGCACAGCAATACCTGACAAGAATGAGAGTCTTCTGAACTCCTGCACGGAATGGTAGAGTCATGGCATGTCTTATGGCTGCATCAAGGTTGTTGTTAATACCATAGTCATGGAAACGGAGATTTTCTAGACCCATGGCAAACTTTTTGTCATCATTGAATAGCTGACCCTCCATTGTGTGTGACACCACCCGGGATCCATCGTAGCCAATTAGACTGTACTGGTTGCTGGCTGCAGAAAATATACTTTTATTGTCTTTTTTGTAACCAATACTAATTATTATTATCATTATTGTAATTATTATTATTATAACTATTACTACTACTTTTATTGTTATTATCAACATCCCTACTACTACTACTATAATTAATATTAATATTTTTATTTCCAAAGGATTTTCTTTTCTACTGTTATTATTTTCTTTGCTAAATTTATTATCATCATTTATTATCATAACTATTCTTTTCTTTACAATGATAATAATTGGACTTTAAACAACCAATACTTACTGGCAGTTGGTCTTGTAACAGACACAAGCATGTAAAACAATGTTTTTGGTAGAATCAAAACCTTCATGCAATTTTATTTCATTCTGCAAAGCACTATCTTAATACAGTGGTGAATGAGTCTGGATATAAAAGATTTGAGAACAATTATAAGATGTTTCAAAACTGAAAACAGATTTCAAATGGAATTTCATGATGATGATGATTAAAAAACACAACTTAAATGCAAAACATTTGCAGTCCTTCTGAAAAACAAAACACAAAGCCTACCAGTGTCTGTGAAGCTCTGTTCCAGCCTGTAGATAACATCCTTCAGTTTGTTGGCCATGTCTCTGTTACATTGGTTCTCCTCAACAACAAACACCACATCATGGGACACCTGACTCTCATACCTCATCGTCTCATTGGACAGAAAACTGCCACGATCATGTGTCGCACATTTCACTAGTGGAAAAGATAAACATAATTTTGACTGGAACTACTCAAGTTACATGTTTAGTTGTCTAACTTATTAAAGCGAACAATAAGCTCCTTGTTTGAAGGGTGCCTGTGGCTGAGTGGTTAGAGTCACTGACTTGTAACTCCTCAGTCCCCCGTTGCATGGGTTCGAGTCCCAGTTGGCCGAGACCTGTTATATGTGGGGAGCTTTTCCAGCTAACCTGCGTTGCGCTGGTGGTTCTACCCAGATGTAAATTTTGGGTCTTCCTCTACCAATAATTAGCTGGACGTTGCCAATATGACCATAATTGTGTCAGTGTGATGCAACAAAACAAAAAAAAATCCTTGTCTGTAATACTTTGTATCACTTGCATAAAATTTCCTAGCAATAAGCCCCCACAGGTTAAAGCAGAGCAATTGTGTGATTTCCTATGAAATACTATGAAAAACAAATCAGTACATGTGCAGTGTTTGCTTGAACTCATCTTTAACCCACACCAACTCTACATAAAAGGTTCTACTTACAGCATTGTTGAGGCAGTGAAAGTGATATTCCCTTGTAGAGACACATCTCAATGTAAAGAGAGGCCACTCTACACAGGTTGTCAGGTTCATAATTACATTGGTGCAGGAAGTGGGATGGAGGTACCTGGATTAAGTAAATGAAGGACATGTATCTCAGATGGTCTTATGTTGAATGTTAAAATAATAATAATAATAATAATAACTACAACACCAACTTTATTTAATGAAGCAGTACGGCTGGAGTGCACAGAAGAGATATATTTCTTGAAGAGAAGCATGGGATTTGTATAAAGAAGAAAACTACAATTTCGTGTTATAAAGTTCTTAAAAATATTATCATATAAAGCATAAAGTAAATGACTTTTAGATATAACTTTAAGGTGTGCACAAACAGGATATATGTGCAATTTTACTGAGAAAAATGCATTTTACCAATCAATTAAGAACAAACAGGTAGTCATCAGAGCGATTTTGAGACAATTAATTATGAAAGTTAGGCAAAAATACCTGTAGGAAACATGGTCTCAAAGGGGAAGTTGATAGATCAAACATTGCTGAGCAAAGTTCTGATGGATCTTTGATGCTATTGTCTGCAAGGTTACGCTGTGATCTGCAGGAGTCGTCAACCTCCCAAGATTCCAGGAATTGAGCATCCCGTCCCTCGATCTTCCCGCCGGGCACCAGGTGGTCATTACGAGGCTCGTTGTCATAGGAACCGAGTAGACCACCCACCTTCCCATAGTACCAGCCACTTAGTTTGATGATGTGGTAGTCATTGGTAAAATCTGACATTATGTCCAGACCAACATCTGATCGAAGGAACACCTTGTTACCACGTCTCTCGATGTCCAGTCTAGGTGACTGGTATGGCATCTCGACAGGCTGGCCATCTATCCTTACCTGTTTGGATTTGTAAGTAGCAATTACTCTCAAATAAATTAACCACTTATTCACAACTGATTATGCACTTAAACTTGATCAAAAAGATTTTATTTTAACTAATTTATCAATAGAACAGCATAAGACCTCAGTTAAGAAACATTCAATACATTATTTATTTGTGCATAAAATTAAAATATTAATGCATAAATTATGTTGTTTAAGCAAGAAAAAGTTGTAAATAAACAGATGCAACTACATAGATCTACCACTGAACTACCTAGCTCTACCAAGCATCAACCTAGCTCTACCAGGCAACAACCTAGCTCTACCAAGCATCAACCTAGCTCTACCAGGCAACAACCTAGATCTACCCAGCAACAACCTAGATCTATCAGACAACAACCTAGATTATCAAGGCAACTACATAGATCTACCTGACAACAAACAAGATCTACCAGGCAACAAGCTAGTTCTACCAGACATCAACCTAGACCTACCTGACAACAACCTAGATCTACCAGGCAACAACCAAGACCTACCTGACATCAAACTAGACCTACCAGACATCAACCTGGACCAACCTGATAACAACCTAGATATACCAGGCAACAACCTAGATCTACCTGACATCAACCCAAACCTACCTGACAACACCCTACATCTACCAGGCAACAACCTAGATCTACCTGACATCAACCTAAACCTACCTGACAACAACCTAGATCTACCAGGCAACAACCTAGATCTACTTGACAACAACCTTGATCTTTCAGGCAACAACCTAGATCTACCAGACATCAACAAAGACCTACCAGGCAACAACCTAGACCTACCCGACAACAACCTAGATCTACCAGACATTAACCTAGATCTACCAGACATCAACCAAGATCTACCAGGCAACAACCTATACCTACTAGGCAACAACATAGTTCTACCAGACAACAACCTAGATCTACCAGGCAACAACTTAGATTTACCAGCCAACTAGCTAGATTATCAAGGTAACTACCTGAATCTCTACCAGGCAACTACAATACTCTAATATGCAACTACCTTGCTTTGCCAGGCAACTACATGGATCTACAAGGCATCTATATACATCTACCAAACAACAACCTGGATCTACCAGCAAATACCTTGATCCACTAGGCATCCAAGTGACAAAGCCATGAAAACATACAACAATTTAAAGGTTAAAAAAAAAGCCCTTACCATATAGTTCACATTCAATTCTATCATCTTGCCCATCACCATGACAATAAGAGAATCTCGCTGAGAATTACTAAGGGAACCATCATATTTCTGAATCACTGTGAAGTTGCCATCATGAAGGTCAGTTGCCAGGATGTAGCTACAGAGTCCAGCTAGATCAAAATGGCTGCCATCGAAGGTCTTGTAATGTTGGTGGCCTGACACTGTTCCATAAACTGTAATATATAATAGCTCTAGTAATCAAAATACAATTCTGAGGCGTGGTAAATTGTCTCTTTTAAAATAGTTTTTTTTTATTTCACTTGTTGTGATTTTGCTCAAATTAGAGTGTCCAGCTTGATAATGTTTAAAAATTAAGAAATGTTCAAAAAGCTTCCTCAAGAACTACAATGATATATGTTCAAAAACTAAGAAACTAAATTTGACTTCTTGCCTGTTTGACTGGTTTTGATTTTGATAAAGCTGCACCAAAGCAAGAATTGTAACTATAGAGACAGTTAAATGTGGAGATTAGGGTTAAGGTTAAAGGAGATTAAGGTCAAGTTCCATTGACAGTGACTCTTAACCACTGATATACATTTCAACTAAGCAAACATTAATTTTTGAAAAATGAAATGACAACAACTATAATTCTGAAAGTGGTGCATACCCTTGATACCCTGGTATATGCTGTAACCACAAAACAGGCAAAAGAGACAAAACTAAAAACAAATTCTGTTTGACAAACAGTGCAGACAAATCTTGTGTACAATAGACTGACAGACACATGGATGGACCAACCAGCAGACTCTAATAGAGCCCCAATATTCTTCACATCAGAGGGGTTTAATAATCAAACAAGTAAAAAAACATTACATCTAGTATTAAAAAAGAGTAAATAATTCAAAAAATGAGACAATAATGTTAATAGTCATTATTGGATATAAAATATTCACAAATATAGCGTTTATGTGCCAGTTTTAAATAAACAGTTCATATTTTTATGCCAGGTTAAAAAGAAATTTTTAAACCAGATTTAAACAAAATGTTAAACAGAAAATGAAAATTCTATACCATCAAATGGGGGAATGAGTGCGTCCTTGTTTAGACTCCACTGCACTGGAGGCAGACTGTAATAAAGATCCCAGAGGCAGATATCCCGGCGTGGGAAGTATTTCTCCTGCATCTGTTGCAGACGACCAAGGTACTTCTGGACAGTAAACTGCATCAGCTGGTCAAAGTTTTCAACAGGTATTGGCAGGTAAAGGTCGAATTCAACTTCGCCATTCTTCAGATCAAAAGTTGTAAAGCGCGATTTGTGCATTTCCAGAAGCCCAAGGGGTAACTGGTTGAAGTCTTGCAGCAGGTATTCCTTAATTCGATTGGCTGTCATTTCCAAAAAGTCGATAGCGGAGACATTCATGCGTGTGTACTGGTAAATTAAAGACACCTGAAAAGAATAGTGGAAAATCTCAACAAGGCCTGGACACAATTAAGTACATGTTCATGACACATAAAGACACTAAATTCACACATGATTAAAATTGTTTATTTAAATATAGCTCCGATGTCAGGCTTATCATTGTACTGATAATAACAGAAGTTCACATTTGATATAATTTTGTGCTAATGCAGTTTGGATTGTGCAAGGAAGATTTTTCTTACCATCATTAAGTAGTGTTTTTAATTCTCCTAACACAAAGAAAACAAGCTAATTTGAATGACAATATGTTCACATACAAACAGATGATTGGAGGTAAATATTTTATCATATTTTATTTATTTTTTATTATTATTGAAAACATACAATCTAGACTAAGTGCATCATGTTAAGTATGCTGTGGCAACTTTAGAATACAAAATAGACAAACCTATTCAAATTTTTACAGTGTTCCTAACAATATAACTTTTAAGATTTACCTTTGATCTGCATGGTAGTGTGCACATGACATTTTAGCTGGGTGAAATTGTTTGATGTTGCAAACATTCAGAAATATGATACAAGAGACAAAACTAGGAAGTAATTTATAAATTATGGAATATGTTCACATTGGTTAGTGTTTTAATATTATAATGCATTTTTAAACAAAATGTTTGAATTAAATTAGATCGCATCTGGAAAAGCAGAGAAGGGCGCTATCTCATTCATATTGTCAACCTCCTATTTAGAGAGCTCATCTAGTTATATCATGAAGTAAGCACAGAAAGACCCAAAAATCAGCAGTATCGTTCTAGAAAAAATGTCCCAAGGCCGTACACCTATAGAATGGTGCACCCCAACTCCTTAACAATAAAATCGGGTAAAAAAGTGTGGCAATTACATGAGTGAATATGGTAGCTTGAAGAATACCCAGGATATTGTCAGATATTGGACAACTTGCTAAATCTTTGACTCATAGTATAAAACATATTTATTCAATTAACATTTTATTTAGAATTTGAAATGCACTTAACAAGATAATTCATTAACTCTTATGACAGTAAACAGGTCCTTGGACATTTAATGAAATTGCATCCCACAAAACATTCCAGATATTTTGAATGGTAGATATTTGAAATCAGTACTTTTTTGGCCAAAAGGTATAAAATACTTTATAAGCGTGAAACTGGAAGCTGAAACCTAATAGCATAGAATATTGGTATGCACATAGGAGTTTATCCTGAATGACCCCCAGTAGACTGTGTACCTGTAAATATAGGTCTTGCAGAGACTGTTTAATCTCCTGGATATCCTGCCTCTCGAACACGTCCGTGAACTGGTCACCTAGCACCTGTTTACTCCTGGCATAGAGTACTGTGTACTTTTCATGGAGACTTGTAGCCTTCAAAGTGTCAGATAGTAACTGAAATATACATCATTCAAAATGAAAGTTATGTACATAATACTTGTTTGACAAATTTGAAGCTTTATGAAAACTGTTTGTTAAATTAAATTTATTAAAAAATCTCCATTCATTAATTTACATTTACTCATTTTTCTACCTTTAAAGGTGGTATCCAACAGTTTGTCTACATCTAATACATGTAAAGTAAAACATTTTACCCCTGTTCTTGAGAATTTGTGCAAAATTGCTGCAAAAACTTATACTTTAGTTTAACCCTTTCACTCATACAGTTCTCCTAAATAACCATATGCCTAATGCATAACCAGATGGCTTATCAAGCCACCTGGCATGCATAGGTAAACTGGTGACAAAGGTACCTCAGATTCATAGAGCATTATTGGTTTTGTGTGGGAAGCTGACAGTAGTTATGTTTAAGCTATTTTTTAAGCTAGAATGAGTTATTTAATCATATTTATGTAATTAAAAAGTTTATTCAGAAATAATTTTTCTTTCTGATGATATACTTTTCATGCATTTGAGGTTATATAAATTGTTAGAAGAAAGGTTTGAATAAAACAAAAGAAATATGTCATAGGCAATTTCTTTAGTTTATGTTTGAAATATTCATTAATTGCTATTGTTTTTTATTTAAATAACAACATTTCAATCTGATTCCCCAAAACAGAAAATTCTGACTCAGTGTCACTACCAAACAAAATATCATAAGCATCAGGCATACTTCTGAAGCAAGATAAAGTGAGACTATCAAAAAATATTATCAAACAATTTGTGTACAAGATCTTTTTCAATAGGTGTTTACGATGCAGCGATTAGAATGCTAATGAACAAGGCAATCAATTGAAGCTTAAATACCTTCCAAGTTGATCCACAGAGCAATAAAACATTTTGCCCCTTTCATTAGTCAGTGGGTTTTATGATCCAATGCTGCCCCGAAGCAACAGGGGGTTCCGGTAAGTCGGCAAAATTTTTCAACATCAAATACTTCACTTCCATTTATTGTGAAGGAAGCGGATGTTTATTACATCGGCATACTCGGTTTTTACTGTAAGGCTGACCATGTGAGAGTTGTTGCGGTTTAGAAATGGTAAGATTTGCCAGCGAGTGTAAACAATGGAAAATTCCATTAGGGTGCTCTACAAACTTAGCAAATTGTCACAATTTTTTCAGAACAAACCCCCTTTTTTATTTACTAAATGTATAAATAAAGGCTTAATCTTACTGAATAAAGATAAAAGAAAGACTTTACATGAAGTATTCACTTATGATTTTGCACTTAACTTTGAGGGCGTAATTTCGCCAAACTATGGAAATGACAGCATAGCGTAAAATCGCGTATGCATGAGCCTGACGCACAACGCCAAAGATCGCCAAACTATTAGCCTGACGCACAACGCAAAACATCGCCAAACCATGAGTGAAAGGGTTAACTTAAAGCTGTTTATAACATTACCTCAATTGTTGGACAATAAAATAACGTGGTGAAATATATCACTTTAAATGTCCTTTACAGTTGATTCCACTTATTTGCATGTATAACTTTCCATAGAAAATTATGTGATTAACCGGAATATGTGTTAAACTGAAAGTCAATGTCGGAGTACCATTTAATTGAGCCTATTTTGTTTTCATGGTTTCAGTTAATTTTATTTACTAATATTAACACTCAGCCACGGCGTTTCCTTAGAAAACCATCAGTCATATATCTATTTTTAATTTTCATTATAAGATCATTATGGAGCTTATTTACATCCAAACCCAGTTAAAAAAACTGTTTCTTTTTCTAAAGGGCAGCAATTTTGTTATTATGCCAGCCAAAAAGGCCATCTTTTTTATACGAAGTACTGCAAAGTGCTCTTTTCAGATGTTACTTTTTAATGAATCAGAAGTGAAATATGCCTTCATTTATTATGATGTAAACAAAGTGGTCTTTTTTTATTTCATTAACAGGTGCATTTATGTTAAAAGATTATGCCTTAGTACTGCAATATTTTGCAATGGAGTTTAATGCGCTATTAAATCTACAAGAGTTATCGATGATGCCATTCACTGTTGACACTTGTTAATCTTCGCGAGAACCTGTGGAATTCGTCTGGAAGATGTGACAAAAAGCATGCCATTGGCTGTAGATCGTAATAATGTAAGCCGAACAGGCTGCTGATCATTCAGTTGATACAGATTAGTGGCTGTGTTTGCTAATCCCCTAGAAAATGTGTAAAAACTGCCCCAGAGATAAACTAAATAGGGAGCTTCAGCAGGTGGGTGAGCAGCATTGGATTATTTGATTAAGTGGAATCAACTGTATTACCAAATCTATAAATAAGCACACAGGGAATTGTCGCTTAAAATAGATATCAACGTCAGCTGATTACTCGAATGATCATGTAACATGATCTCAAAAGCAAGTGGTCACATGGTTTTATTAGTTTAAAAATAAATAACTGTGCAGCGTGGCATGGATAGGAAATACATTATTGTAATGGTGAGTTGGGTTTTATGCATAACTTTTCCCATGAATGTAGGGCATGAACAGTATTTCTAGAGATTTTTAATAATAACAATAATGTAGTTAGTTACATAAGAAAATAAAGTGATTTCAGGTACCACCTTTAATATATAAAAAAAGGTTACTTTAAAAAAAAAAAATCAATTCAACTTCCTAAAAGAAACTAATTTTAGAACAGTGATTTTATTCTTTAAACCAAAGTTTAAAAAAATATTTTAATGAATAAGGCAAAACTTGAACTAGAAATTAAAGAAACTAAATTTATCATATCTTCACCTCACTCTAAAAAAAGAATAAAAGGAATTTTATCATTTGAAGCAATTTTACTATGAAAAAAGCAGAGTAATCACTATTTTGAATTTATGAAGCATTTTGAACACAATATTTTCATGTGTACATTAACACAATGGAACAAAAGGTTAAATACAAAACTGATTTTTTCCAGATGTTTCCTTTTTTTGAAGAAGAATAACTAAAATAAACATAGAAATACATGGACAATAGTTTCTGCTCTTGTGCTCTGCACTGCTTTTTATATCATTCTATCTTTATTGCAATTATAAAGGGAATCTGGAAGAGGGACAAATAAATAAGTTAAAATAAAATGTTAAAAATATTAACAAAATTTGTTGTTGTTTTTTTATTTAAGTTTGACAATGATAAAAAATTCTGGCAATTGTCAGGTTACTCACTTCTCTGACATTGTTGAGCATCTCATGAACCTCTTGAAGGTCCAGCCTATCTTTGTATTCATTCAACAACTGATTGTAGACCTCCCTCAGTTTGTCTGTGTATGGTGTCACCATCAGCTCCTCTATTAGAGCTGCAGGAATATAATGTATGAACGGGTACAGACATTTAATACATGTAACATAGATATAAAGGCTGACATCATAGATATTTAGACGTAACTTATTGTAACTGATGTAGTAATCTAACTACAAACAGGTAATACATTAACAAGAAATGTGGCCATGCCATGAAACCAGGTTTTCAAAGATTTAACAAATCCAATCCCAAGCTAGGTCTTCATGCAAGCTTGCTACATCCAAAGTTTCAGTCAGATTGGTTTATCCAAACTGAAGTTATTGACCGGAAACTGTTTTTCTATTTTTAGTAACAGTGATCTTAATCCGACTGGCCCCAAATCCAATCCCAAGCTAGGTCTTCATGCAAGCTTGCTATTTCAAAAGTTTTACCAAGATTGGTTTATCAAACTAAAGAAATTGACTGGAAACTGTATGTCTATTTTAATAACAGTGACCTTGACCTGACTGGCCCCAAATCCAATCCCGAGCTAGGTATTCATGCAAGCTTGCTATATCCAAAGTTTCAGCAAGATTGGTATTTATTGAAGACTGGAAACCCTCTGTTTGATTCCATACCCCTATCTAATAACCAGGGTTTTCATGGAAAACCTGGTTATCAAACACAATTTTGTCAACAGAAAGGCATGCATAAGGTGGCTTTGAAAAAACAGGAGTAAAAAAAAACAAGATAGAAAAAAACAAAAACATGATTTAATATGTTGGAAGTCTTATCATTTTCTATTTAAAATCTTTTTAACATTCAACAAATTTGCTGTTGATTTTTTGTTGTGCAAACTTAATTTCTATAATGTTTACTACTGAACAAAAAATGAAGGAATAAAAGGAATGTTTTTGTTACCATTGATATATTTTTCAACATCAGATCTGATCTCCATGACAACATCCTGATACAAAGTGGACATTTCCTCAATTTTCCTCGATACTTCATCCAGGATGCGGTTGATTTCCTCCACTACCACTTTCTGGCCATTCTTATAAGGAAAAAAATTGAGTACTTTAAATGAACAAGGTGAAAAATGGTTAAAATTACAATTTCTTTTCTTCTTTTAAAACACAACAACTTTTCTCTCTATGCAAGTAAGGTCTAGGGGTTAAGAAAATGGACTCCAGACCAGAAGGCCATTGTTCGAACCCTTACTGATCCTAAGCTATATTTCTTGAGAGAAACATTTACAGCACATTGCTCTATGTACTTACTATGTGCGTACTGGTTCTACCCAGGAACTAGACAGTCTAAAGAAATTAACATGAGTTGAAACAAAGAATTTTAAAATCAACTGTGTTCAAATAGGTAAAAAATTTTTTAACTGTTCATTCTTGATTGGGGACAACTTTTAACATTTACTTCATATGTAAACCCAAATATTGTTATATAAACTATCATAAATGATTAAAATTAATTTCCTAAATATACATTTTCACACTTATTGCTTTATGACATTGTTAAGGTACCTCAATAGTTTCGGACATTTTGTTGCTGAAATCCGTATATTTCTGCTGCAATGGATAGGAATCCAGCTTGTTCTTAAACTCTGTCAGACCTGTCTGTACGAGACTGTACAACCTGGCTACATGCTGCATACTGGCCTGATACTGTTGCCTGCATGGATATAATTTATTTGTTGAAAACAATGTATAATTTGGTTTTTAACATATGATACATTTTAATAATTTTGTAAAAGAATAGGAAAAAAATGAGCTTCCACTGGAAATCAAACCACAGACCCTACCAATACTTGCACTACAAACTAAGATATAGAGGCTCAGTGAACAAACTATCTGTGAAACTGATGCAATATATAACACCGTCTCAACAAAATATACAAATGTATACTAATATACAAGTTCATACTAATTTATTATTCTATCTTAAACCCTGGCCTGCTCAATTTGAAAAAACACAAAAACATAAGTTTTTTTTCCACAGTTACAAGACAAGGTAAGATATATGGCCAAATACAAAATCAAATTGCCAAGGTCCTGATCAGAAGGTTCCTGTTGGGACCTGTCTTATCTGTATATACAGTTTTTTCCTAGATCTGACAAAATTGTGTTTAGCAATTTGGGAGTTAGTATTTTTAATATATTTAACAATGTTTAATGAAAATTCAGGTTCAAAGATAGACCAAAGTAAGAAACAAACAGCAAGAGATGAGTTATGTAGGTATTGAGGTCTTGACATCAGCTCAGAAGATGTTAATGTTTCAATCGTTTTGTGAGAGCTAACAATGTATTTGTTTATGTGTTTTCAAGTTTTGTTTTCATTTGTTTAATATTTTACCATGATAAAATGATTTTCTATGTATTTCATAAACATTTGATCATTCCTTGATCCTCATGTGTCCAATTAACTTAAATTTATATTAAAAACAATCCTCATCTAACACATCTTTCAACAATAATAAACTTTGATTTCTTTCATCTATAATAAATAATATACATACATGATCTGTTTCACAGTTCCCTCTGACAGTGTGTCGATGTCTTTCAGATACAGCTCATTGTTGCGGTACATCTTCTTCAGGTACCTCCTCACCTGCCGCAAATCTTGCTCAAATTCCTCCAACTCTGCCTCCAGGGTTGCGTGCAGTGGAGAGAGTTCAGCAGAGATACTTGTACGGATCGTTCGGAACTTAAACACCATCTCATCACCAACCTCTTTCATTCCCTCCTCCAACACGGAGCCGATCTCACTTGTAATTTTCTGCAAAGTGGCATCACCAAAAGCCTGAAAAAAGAAAGACAGGATTGGTACTAAACTGCCATTCAAGTCCCCACATAGACAATGGAATATATAGCTTCTATATATTTGATCACATTTTTTTTGGTGTGACAATTTTTTACTTCAAAGTTGCCACATAACTTGACCGGTTCTGTTTACAAATCTGTCAGTAGTGTCAATTCACACAAGCTAAAACCCTGCTAATCAAATTGGCTACTTTAATCCCAAATTAGATAGAATATGTCATCAACCAAATCACTTTGAATGATCAGAGGTAGAGCAGCATTGTAACAGTAAGGCTGAGATGCTACCATTTCAGTTATATAATAGGTCCATGCTCTTGTCAAGCCTGTATTGCCATTGATACACTTATGTGCATGTTAGTCATTAGGAGGGGCACTAAAATATTTCATTTTGTTACACTGATTAGTGTCAATTATGTCCTCAGTTGTAGAATTAAGTTCAGATTGTTATTTGTTCAACTTACCATAACATCCTGGATGAGTTCTGGTCGCCACGTGAGGCGGCTATGCAACAGACGACCTTGAAGGTGACCTTGGACAGATCCTTCCTCCACGACTGATGAGCCTGAGTGACTCTCTGTCCTGCTAGTGAAGTAAGTGTCATTCACCATTATTGCACGTGTCACAACTCTCTTTCGCAGTTGGTCTATAAATAAATAAGAAATAGAATCATTTAGTATGCTTAACAAAACATGAAGCATTCTTGTGTTGAACAAAACAAACAATCTTTTCAAGCAAGCTGCCTTTACTGGAAAAGAGCATTGTGCTTCAGAAAAAAAAAGTGACTCTTCCTGTAATAACTGCACCATTCGGACATTGCATGGCAACATCATGTTGCTTAACCTCCGAATATGTATACTTCACTCCTCATCGGAAATGGACTTTAATTTTTTATCTTTAAGGAAAATACACAGCGATTTGATTATTTTAAAGGCTTTCAGGATGTAGAGGTAATCACGGATTGGTAACTCCTCTGACTGCATAGGCTCTCGATGTGTGGGTTTGAATCCCGTTTGGTGCAAAGGACTTAATGTGGGAAGGTCTTCCAGCTGATCTGCAGTGCACCAGTGGTTCTATCCAGATTTTTGTCTGTGGTCTAACCCAAAACAGCTGGACATCAATATGATGATTATAAATGGTTACTGTGATGTATTTTTTAAAAAAACAAAAAAAAGATAACATATGTGCATACCATAATTAAGGGAAGCATCCAGAGTTCTCTTGAGGTTGTTCACATTCCACACAGTTTTCCAGATAGGCATGTTGTCATGGTAACCCAGGACCTGGAGTTCATATGGCGACTGGTCAGTCATGTGACCACTGACCATGGCAGATCGTTGTGGTGTTGCCAACTGGATAGGAAAAGTAAGAAACATCTGAACAAACCAATATATATAAAAAAATAATCAAAATGCAAAAGACAAATAAAATATTTAAACACAGTGAAAACATGGAAATGTAACTCCAAAAAAAAAAATAATTAAAAATTCACACCATCATAAATAAGACTTCAAAATGGACCACATAAGATTACTACATTAGGAAAAATAACCATTGAAGGAAAACAAACAAAAACCAATCTAAAGATCCCAATCTTGAAGGCAGCAAGAAATTTTACTAGAATAGACACCCAATGACCACCCCACCTCACCCCAATCCAGAAGCTGCAATGATGGAATGAGCTGTAATGACTGTAATTGTATAAAACAGGTACTGATCTTAATGGCTGAACTTGCCCATGCCATGTATGACACACTTTGAAGTCTATGTCTGTAAGGTGGCAAAGTTGGTAGTATTGTAAATAAAATGAGACAAAAAAAAAGAAGGAAGGCTGGAAAGATGTACAGACGGAAGGACCGCCAGTGTGCCTGCTTTGTGTCATCTTTCTTGATGTCATAAATTAGAGTTTGATTGATCTTTTTGAAAATTATTTTAAAAAAGGCAGAAAAAAAAGGTCTCTATGGTCAATGTACGTGTTTTTTATTTAGTTTAAATAATTGAGCAAATGTAAAAAATAACAGGGAGACAATACATTTCTACTCCTACCTGAATCTTCATCTGCTGTTTCTGTGTATCCAGCTCAGTGGAGAAATTGAGAGTTCTCTGTTCATTTGAGTTCTTTAGGTACTGAATGTTCACCTCAGCAGCAGTCCTGGTGGGGTAAGCCTCTACCATGGAGATGAGACCTAGGTGTGTATTGGTCTCAACATGGCTGAACGAAATACCAGCCCTACAACACAACCAATGACATATAATCCAACATTCACAACTTACAAGTAGAAATACTCATAGCAACCTTAGCATGCCAACAAATGATCTACAGCTACACCACCAAATCCGACCAATCAGAGCGCAGTCTTAAACATACGGTTACTTATTTATATGTGACTACTCTGACACATATACGAATAGTAAAGTATGTTCATGATCATTTTCATGCGCTTAGAAATTATGTTTGAATCCTTTGATTGAATAATCAAGTGTGCATTTGGCTGTTCAGTGAATTAAAACAAAGCTTCAGAACAAGTATTGAGAAGTTTGTTTCATGATATTTAAGCATACTACCATATATGTTGCTTTTCTATTGAGTTACACTTATAACCTAACAATATACTTTAGCTTCGACACAACTGCATGTTATTATGAATATCATCAAATTCCATATATATTTAGCCATTAATTGTTTGTCTGAGTTGACCCCTGACCTGTCAGGGCCATGGTTAAATTGGCTCAATCGCTTGGTCAATTGTGAAATAGCAACAATAACTCTAAGAAATTTCCTAATAACTAAAAACAAAAAGCACTGCTTTTAGTGGGTATGCAGAGAAGAGTTATGATTCTGATTTGGCAACACAAGCTGGAGCAGCTGATCTGAATGTGACCTTAACAAATCAACTAACGCCCAAGTAATTCATGCTAACAAGGTTAAGAGTTACCAGTAGGTTATAGATGGAACATAGACCTTCAGTAATCAAATTTTGAGCTTGATTCTAATACCTGGGGTCGACTCATGAAGAATCTTATTTATGACTTAAACTTAGACATTTTCTTAAATCTTGAAATAGTTTCTTGTATTTCTTATATACAAAACAATTTCTTAAATTTCCTTTAACAAGTTACTCTAAGAAATGTCTTAGTAATGTTTTAGAATTTAAAGAGTGTTCTTATTTTTAAGTTAAAAAAAATAACTATGATTCTTATTAACATGACCCCAGTAATGTAACAGCTCTAAATGACCTTGTAATGGTCCAACTTGAGGGACATTGTGCTCAGCAAAACTATAACATTATCGATCATTGTTTTTATATCTTAGGGGATTTCTAGCATGCTGTGGAACATTTTAGTTTTAGATTTAACTGAAACATTTTGTAATGTTCTTTTCTATTATACAAAGAGTTTTGTTTTATTAGGATCATATATACATGTACTATAGTAAATTAAACAATAACCTGTGAATATAAATGATAGAGAGTACAGAAAATATCACCATTGCAGACATTTGCATTGTAGATGCACATGCAGTTAATCAAACAAAATAAAGGCTAACACATGTATTACGTTCATACCCTACATGAAAATGACAGGAATAATAAAGAGGGAATACTGGTAATTGTTTGTTTATTTGGTTTATCAATCCACTAGTAGTATTTCAGTTATCTAGAGATGGTGTCCACTTGAAGCAGGTTTAGTGCTGCCTTCATTGTGTATAGCATGCTGTGAACACCTGGCATGATACCACACCCAGTCACATTATCCTGACACCGGGACAACCAGTCGTGGAACTACCCTAGTATTTGCTTGAGCGTTAGCAAGGAAGCTATACCCCTACCATTTTTAATGACTTTGGTATGTCGCGGCCCGGTATCGAACCTGGGGGCCTCATGTACCTGGAGCAGACACTCTACCGACTGCACTACCAGGTCCAGTAATGGTGATCGTAATCTGATGTCCTTTATAGATAAATATTAAAAGCAAGTTTTTTTTTAATGAAGGTTAATTTAAGACAATCTGGGCTCCAGCCTATACAATGCAATCCAACATTTATTAAACAAACTTACAGTTCAATGTCATACAAAAACATAAAAAAAAATTAAGAAGGTTGATAATGATGACAAAATAAAGAAGGATTTCATGTGATGCTGCATACTTACTTGTATTTGGGCAGATTAGCAGATTGTGAGACAATGTACTGTAGCTGTACAGCCTTGTTGGCTTCAGGGGAGTATAAAAGGCGTACATTTCCATCAACCAGTCTTTCTCCATCATTCAAGACAAGCTCCGATGTCAGACTGACATCCTAGAAATTGTATACATAGAGAATACAATATCTTGTACCTTGTTGTCTTAACAATGGAATTATATACTTGGAGAATACAATATCTTGTACCTTGTTGTCTTTTAACAATGGAATTTTATACATGGAGACTACAGTATCTTGTACCTTGTTGTCTTAACAATGAAATTATATACATGGAGAATACAATATCTTGTACCTTGTTGTCTTTTAACAATGGAATTTTATACATGGATAATATAGTATCTTGTACCTTGTTGTCTTTTAACAATGGAATTTTATACATGGAGAATACGGTATCTTGTACCTTGTGGTCTTTTAACAATGGAATTTTATACATGGAGAATACAATATCTTGTACCTTGTTGTCTTTTAACTATGGAATTTTATACATGGAGATAATGGAATTTTATACATGGAGAATACAGTATCTGGTACCTTGTTGTCTCAACAATGGAATTTTATACATGGAGAATACAGTATCTTATACCTTGTCTAAACAGATCTACTTTATAATGAGAAAATTTAAAATGAAACCATGGTAACAAAATATACTTGTTCTTCAGGTGACAGCTATGATTCGATATAGCAATTTAATTTCTCACTTTAAACTGAACTTAATGTTGGTTTCATAAATAAAATATTTATTAGCTTTATAAAAAAATGCATATAATACAAATTGAATGGCAACAGATTTTGAATTTGTATGATAAATCACAAAATTCACAGTTTGTTAAGATTACACCACTGTATGCCTTTGTGATTAGATAAATGTGTATCTTAACATAGCAACTTGCATTATCTGGTTGTACATCATATAAAACCAAAATTTATTTTCTAATTCTATAATATTTAATTAAAAATCATATCTCAACTCACCTTCTCGATACTTGGCATGGACACATTGACCTGAGCCAGATACTTGGGCTGCCTGGGAGACAAGATTACCTTCACCTCAATCTGCTTGTTGCGGTCTTTTGCAGCATCCCAGAGCACAGAGCCTTCCGCTGAAACCTGGCCATTTCCATTGGCATAATGTGAATTCATCTGTATGGTACGTAGCGGAACAGTGAGTGAAAGACGTGCCGTGTGAGAGATGGTTCCCTTACTGTCTTGCTGGTTCCAATTCAAGTTGTATGTGGCAACATCATCACGGTCACTGCTCCAGCTAACCATCCCATCAGTGATAATGGCCTTGCTACTTCTCTTAAAGTTGTGATTCAATGAGATAACTCTGCCTGGGTTGATGACTTTCAGGAAGAACTCTTTCTTCTCAGTTGAAGAATCCCCAGTATCAGCCAAACCAAATGTAAGCCTGAATTGACTATTGGCCTCATTCTTGTTCCAATCAGCCAATAGGTCTACCTTCACACTCTCGCCCTCATTCTCACTGCTGAAAAAATATTCCATGTTTCTTGGTGCTAAAACCTTGACATTGATAACAAATTTGTCCAATGAAACAAAGTCAGCTCCAACATCTAGGTATTTCTCGCTGTTAAGCTTGGCAAGAACATGGCTTTCAGCTCTAATGGGAGCAGACTTGTGGCTCTCTCGGAAAGATACTTCTGCATCTCGTAAAATTTCATACGGAGTTTTGATCATCAAAGAGGCACCTATGTCAACATTGGCTGCATCTACAACCATAAGCGTCGATGCTCCACTTACTTCTATTCTCTGCTCTTCTTCATTCTCATTGTTCCAGATCAGAATGATTTCTGGTTTACATGAGGTTTCAGACAGATCAAGTTTGCTTGTAAAATGGACCTTAGTAAAATTGCTGAATCCAGTGGTTAGTTGCCAGTAGACATTAGAGCTGGCATAGCCCAATTTCACATCATACATTCCTGAGGATTTAATTGGCTGTTCCATGCCGGTGTTTGAAATGACAAGTTCATAGCTTGGAGGCTGCACATTGTATTTAAGATCCAATGTGGATGTCGAGTATTTACCTAAACAAGGCAGCATGAGTTTGCTGATATAATGTCCCTCTGTGTAAACTGCCTCTGAATTATAAACCTCTCCATTGTATTCCATTTTCATCTGGCCTGACCATTTCTGTACAGTCCTTGTGTCATCAAAAACCAGATTATCCTGCAAACTGATCTTTACTGGTGATGCCAAAGCAGATGATATAATGTCAAGGTCAATGATGGCTGAGCTTTCTGGGTGAAGGCCAATCTCTTCTGGGTTTGTAAACAACAGTCCAGAAAATTTTAGGACAAAGTTGTTGTGTTCATAGCCTTCGAATGGTGTGGTTATCTTGTGTGTGTAAAGATTATTTCTATGTGTCATTTCATTTATTATTTCCTTGTTGCCATATGCCAATTTAGAAAAGTACCTACCTTTGACGTCATTCGAGTCAAAAGGACCAAATTCTGCATCACGATTGAAGGTCACTTTCTCTAACATAGGCGTTTCAAATACCACTGAACTAGTATGTTTATTTGCTTCTTCTTTAATATCCACTGAGAGTTTACTCTGTTCAAGGCCTTCAATTGGAAGTTCTGCCACAATGTCTAGTCTTCCAGATCCTTTAAAGTCTTCTTGTTTGTTTCCGCTTTCAACATCGTGGTTGTATTTAAATTCAAGACCAGTTTTCTTTGTGTTGAGCTGGGCAAGGAGTTGGGAATCAATATTTACATACTTGCCTAAATCATTGATCTCTTGGATATGTTTCACAATGAAAGCATTCACTCGAGTTTCCCCTTTGATATGAGTTGTATATGTTGATGATGCTTTAAGATTTGGCAAGTCATAGAGGAACTCTGTCACTTTAGTGGTTTCATAGATAGTTCCCATTGTGTACTGTACCTTGCTCGTGAAATTGAATGGAGTGCCAACCTGTTCTATGAAAAATTTGACATCATCCTGGAAATAAGGCACAGATAGTGTCACACCAGAGTTGATATTGAAGTCCTTATTAAAATGCTTGAGCTCAGCCCTCCAGGTCTGTGTGTATTTATATTCACCAACTGCGGTAAAGTCATTCAAAGTGCCAGTCTTCTTAAGTGAGGTAGAGATCCTCTCATAGCCTGTGAAGGGAGTTGTGACAACAACATTCATGTTAGATTCATAATTATCGTGGGAAAGACGTGCATCTGCAACAATGTTTTTCTCATTTAGAGCTATTTCAGCACGAGAAAATGTGTTTGGCAGCTTTCCAGTGTGAGTAAACAGAAGGTGTGATCTAGTAAAGTTCTTAAATGGTGTTAGAAGTGTAAACTGTGCTTCAATATTGTCTGTTATTTTAAATTTGCTTTCAACTGACAGTTTATCGTTTCGGGTGATGTATTCAATAAAATTGTGAAAGTTATTTATGTCCCCCTTATGGCTAAATTTCCACTTGACTTGTTCATACCCATCAAATGGAGAGGACATGTTGAAAGAAGATGTGATTCCATCTCTTGAAGAGAAAGCAGTATCAGCATAAACTTCTTTTGGCCAACACTCGCAGGTAATCTTTGCACTAGTCTTGAACTCTACACGATCTCCAACATGTGTAAACCCTGCAGTGACTTGCTGATTCTGAGTAAATGGACTGGTGACTTTAACTGTGCCTGTAATGGTGTTAGCAGAGGTATGCATATGATCAGCTTGGATTTTGATGATCTGAGTGGGCAGATATTCAACTTCTAGGTTGGAAACCCGTGATGGACCAAGAACATTGCTATCTAATCTAGCCTTCATATAGGGATATTGAGGGAATGGAGTGTTTAAGTTGAACCTTCCAGACAGAGTGGTACCATGATAATACTCCCAAGTCAGGTTGGCACTTGTTTTTGGAAGATATGGCAATACTTCTGCAGAAACATCTCCTTTAAGGTTGATTGCAGTGCCTTCATAATTAAACCTTATCGCAGCCTTTGAGAACTGTGGGAATGGTGTTGTTAAACGGATGGATGTCATCTTCACATGATCAAACCTGTAAGTTGTGTATAAGCTGATTTTCTGCTGTGGTGCATACTCAACAGTAGATTCCATTTCCCAGTTTAGTCCTTGTCTGTTATGTTTGGTGGACACAACCAGCCTGGGGACTATCTGCAAGGGTGTGGTTAGTTCAAAATTACCTTCATAAGTGCCAAATTTGTCAAAATGAATTCGACTCACTGCAGTGACAGCCATTTTCTTAGACCATCTGGCTTCGAAAGACCCACGATATGGAGAAATACTATGAGCTGTTGTCAGTTTAAGGGTAATATCGTCAATGCTAACACAAGCTACCTTGGCTTCAAAGGTAACTTCTCCATAAATCTTGGTGAAGTGAATATTAGTTGAAAATACATCTAGATTATCTTTGGTGATTTTCAGCCCATTCTTCATATACCCGGGTCTGTCCTGGTGTTCAAACTTAATGAAAAGAATGTGTAACATTGAACTGGGAACCAGACTTTCGAAGGATGCAGAAATTGTGTTAGCAACATCAGAAAATTGATGTGTCTCCTCAAGATGAACTTTGACTCGGCTTGCTCTAATTGGTCTCATGTCAAACAAAACCTCTGTTCTTCCCGTCTCTGAACTGACCAGCCAATCAGTAGCTATATCTTCACCAGGGTATGTGATCTGAAGACTCCCTTTCTGGTAGAGTTTGCTGGGTTTATGCTCTACTTTCATTTCCAAAAGGTAACTGTCAGGTGTTGGATTACTTGATGTCTGTGTGGTTATTGCACTCAGTTTGGAGTGAAAGTTTTCCAAGTCATCAGCGTGTTCTCCTGTAAGTGAGAATATTCTCAGACCTTCAAATGGTGTGCGAATATCAAGCTTGCTGCTGAATTTCCTTGTTTTTTCATTGGCGGTCACATTCCCATTGGCTGCAATGGATATTCTTTCTCTTCCCCATTCAATCAACAGAGAAGAATCTAAAGTTCTTTTAGTCAATCTGTGTGTGATGGATGCTGTCATTGAGCTGTAGTTTTCAAAGGGTGTTGAAATAGTGCCTGAAACATCAACACTGTTTACGGTGGCTGGAACCTTACATGTCAAAGCAACAAGAATCTTCTTCTTCTTAGCCCAAGTAAGACTACTCTTTGTTTGATACTGGTTCTGGTCTCGGATCAATGACATAAACAGTCCCAATTCTTCATAATTTTCAAACGGACTGGTAAAAGAGATAGTTAATTCAGTTCTCTTTGAAATGTCAATCACGTCATTTCTAAAAATCATCTTTGCTTCAATTTGCTCAGTTGGACTCCAGGATAGACGCGTACTTGTGATGTATCGGGCATTGATGGCATGTTTAATTTCAAAATCAATCGTTCTGGATGGATAGTGAAGGGTAAACGATACATCAAAATCCTCCCAGCCTTTGAAGTCATAAGTGGAATTAATCAAGAAGCGATCATCTAGATTCTTGTCTGCATCCCATTGAATATCGATCATGTTATGACTTAATGACTTGTACCTCAAGCTATCAAGAATAATCTTGACCCGTCTGGCTGGGACAGTAAGGTCAAAATCAAGTTTTGCAGCTTGACCAATATCATACATGGCATCAGTAGATAATCTGTAGAGGTTTTCTCCTCTCTTGAAGGAAGCAATAGCGTAGAATCCGTTTTCTTTCTTGCTGTAACTGCCACTGACTCTTACGGGGTCCAGGTCAGGAAGCTGTAGCCCAACTTCTACTTCATACAATGAATCTGTGGCAATCTTCAAAAGGCTATCAATTCTTGTTCTTCTTCCTTTGATGATTTCAAACTCCAGATTACTTATATATTTATTCTCACTTTCTCTTCCAAAGCCTAAAGCAAAAGACATTTGTCTTTTTTCTGGCAAGCCGATTGTCAATTCCCCAGCATAGTTTAAGAATGCTGACGTTTTGTTGTGGAGTCTTAGGTTGATGCTTACTTCACGCTCAGGGTGGTATTTGATGCTGAATTCCTCTTGAATCGTGGAGCCATCATGATTGTGTGAACCCTTAATAGACACATCAACATTCTGGAAGAAATTAAATGACAAAGTGGTAATGATAAATTCACATTTGAACAGATCTCAAATTATGTTATCTGTCATTTAATCTTTATTTGATATAATAACATCACATCAACACAATGTCATTCATTATGGATGCATCTAGCTATTATTGGTGAAGACCCACAACAAATATCTTTGTAGGTCCATAGATGCACCACAAGTCACCTGTATATATGATTAAAGTAACTTAAAAGGTGGTATCCGACAGTTTGGACCAAAGTTTCTTTTATCAAATAACAAAATACGTTGTTGTTGCCTGAACAGGTCCTTTAAAATGCTGTCCATTGATGTCATGTAACTGTGTGAACTGTCTAGGATAAATCCTCACTCATCATTGCCAACAGGTATTTCCATTCTGAGCCACGCTGCACAGACAGCTATTTTCAAATTTGGAAAACCATGTGACCACTTACTTTTGAGATCATCAGGGAAATTGCTCTGATGTCAATATCTATTTTTAGCAGAGACCACTATCAAGCTTTCTATACAGTTGGCCAAAATAGACATTCAAAGTGATTTTCTTTGCGATTAGCTATGTCTTACAATTCAGTTTGTGTTCAAAATCATATTTATTAACACTAAAGTATGAGTCTATAAAGAAAATATGCCAAAATTCCTTAAAGCAGTGGTATGTATTTGATAAAGACAAACTCTCAGATACCACCTTTAACAGACAAAAAAGTCAAATCTTAGAAGTCAGTAAGAAAAGTAAGATTTACACGAACATCGGCTTATTAAGAATTCTTACTTATCAAATACAATGCTTAAACTAATATAATCTTTCAATTTTTCTCATAATTTTTGCAATATTCCTTAAAATATTATTCACTATGAATAAGGATTGTACAAGCCTTGTGTTTTCATTTTGATAAAATACAAGGTGTCTTGGTTGTATCAATAAATCTTAGTTACTTTTTCTTCCTTAAACTTATTACTGAATGTTCCTCAAATTCTGGAAAACTACTAAAAAGTTTCTCTGTGTAAAAGAATATTAAATAAAATTTTCCTACATTTAGAAAAAAATATTTCAGGATTTATGTATTTATGTAAACTTCTTTGAATAAATCAACATGAGAAGAAACATGAGCTGTTTGTTGATAGTGTGCTCCACTTCCTCAGCGCCGGATAGTTTATCGGAAATTCTCAGTCGAAAAAGAAGCATTACTCTGCCAAAATTATTTTCAGGATTACATGCTCTTCTGAAAGTTGTGCCCCTTTAAAAAGTGAACACGAATGTCAAATTTAAGATAAATGTTTTTGGATGGTTTTCATGTTTTGCTTCCAAAGTGGAGCAATAATAACTAACATTTTTTGTAGATGCTACTTGGTATGTTATATATATTAAAGTTATGTTATTTGTTACATTGCATCGACAAAATTATGGTCATATTGGCAACATCCAAGTTATTATTGGTGGAGGAATACCCCCAGACTTATACCACTGGCACACAGCAGTTTAGCTGGAAAACTGCTCGCATGAAGGTTCTCACCGCGACCAGGACTCAAACCCACGCAGTGAAAGGCAGCTGAGGAGTAACAAAGCGGCGAATCTAACAAAAAGGCCAGGGCACCTCAGATACAACCTTGATCTATAAACAAAATCTCAGTGAAAGGAGCAGCAACTACCTTCTGTGGATATTGAAGTCCAACTGTGTAATCTACAGTTTTTTTCTTCCCTTGGAGCTTGTGTGTGGACTGAAAACTGAAGTCAAGCTTGTGATTTGTTTTCTTGTTCTTGATATTGGCATTTAAGTTTGTGCTTGTCTTTGTGGTAATAAATATCATTGCAAAGACCGCATTGTAATCGCTGTTCTTGGTTGTCTTGAGGATGCTGAAAAAGAAAAAAGAATGGTAAGAAGTTAAACAAGAAAGTTATTCATGAAGTTATTTATGTTATGATCAATGTTGGGAGAAGTGACAATGATGAGGATGAGGAAAACACAAGTGATGACGCTAATCACCCTGGTGATAATGATGATAACTAACCCAAAAAAAGGATGTGATACTAAAATACTGTGACATATATTTAGATTTCTTATAACATATTAATAGCTTAAAAACCAAAAACACTGATAACTGACAATTGCTGTAAAGTTGATACTGTGCCACGAGAAAGTAGTGACAATGAAGAGCTATGTATCTTTCTTATTTTGTTTTTTCGCTCACCTGTCCACCTTTACTACTTCTTTAAACTTGTTTGAATTCAGTTTGATTTTGTTATTCAGTATGATGGTATCCCGATTGCCCCATAGATTGTAGTTCCAGCGAAGTTTTTGGAAGAGATTCTTGCCAGCCCTGTTGTCCAGCGTAAGCATAAGGTTGGAGCTGATCTTTGGTCCCTGAATGACACAGCGACCAATATGTCTCTGATTGTTCTTCCTCTTCACAGACTTTGTGCTGGTGAGATCCACTAGCAACAGAAAGCATGAATATGAGAAGCAAGTATTTCCATCACCAGCCACCTTCCTATAAGTGAAAAAATGCATCTTTGTGGACATATGGTAGCGATGTGACTTGAATCAACTAAAAAATTTGAACATTTAGTAAAAAACTATAAGTAAACGCAATTTACTGATTTTTTTTCCAGTCAAACACATTTATTGGTAAACTTTTTCTTTCCCAGTCAAATACATTTAATAATTTTAATATTCTTTCCCAGTCAAACATATTTAATGATTTAACTTATTCTTTCCAAGCCAAACACATTAAATGATCTGCACAATATCTTTGGTGCTACATGAATACAGGACTATATTCCTTCAATTATATATTAAAAGGTATGATTCTTTCCTTTCTGTATGTAAACATGAAGTATACATCCAGTTTGATCCTTCCATAAAAATCAGTTCATCAAATGTGAAAATTAAAAGAAATGCTGAAAAAACAGGCAAACATGCATATAAGAGGCATATCTTCCATTCATGTTGAATGATAAAATGGAGGGAATAATATAAGGCTGGGATGAAACAGAGCAGTGTGTTGGTGATACAGATTGAGGTGATAATGTTATTTATCATTTCATACGAGCTGAGTTATCCCCAACAAACCGTAGAGAATTATCTTACAGTTATATTGAACAGATCTGTGATATGATCCAGTATGTAAAAAAATGAACAATAGTCTAACTGTTGTATGTTACAGCTTTATAATGAATAGATCTTTGATTTGATAAAGTATGTAAAAAACAAACAAAAGTCTTACAGTTGTAAGCATAAAATAAATATATTTTCACCAACCAGCCTTTCTCCATCTTTTAGTACAAAAGCAGTGCCAAACTGGATATTAGGATTGGTGTTAATCCTATAGAGACAATTTGTAAGAAACCTTTGTGTGACACAATGTGGCTGTGATAACTATTATTATAACTATTTCTGTCCCTAACCACACAAATCATTGTCTCAGCTGTGGTGAACAATTACTTTAATGGATGTCTTCCAGGTGATCTGCAATGCATCCAGGATATTCGGACATTGTGTTGCATAATAATAATATAATTGTCAGTTAGGGGAGCTAATGTCGGAGGTGGGACTGCCTATGAGTAGGTAATGAAGCAAATCTATATAAAAAAAATTATGGAAGGTAAATGTATTACTACTTACACGATACAGTGATTGGTGTTTTAGTGAGTTTCTCCACCTTCACTTTTGCCTTCAGATTTTTGTCGACAACAAACAAAATGTCACCATCGGCTGTCATCAAGATGTCTGTGGGTGTGCGAACAAGCACCTCAGGTTTGTAACTATGACGACTTTTCTCAACCTTTTTCTGTACCATAGCAACAGCTTCGTATCCAGTTCCCTTTTCATAGTTGAAGTTTAACTTGGCGCCAACTTGCTTGTCAGTGTTTATAATGAGTGCTGCAAGTATTGTCAGTATATGGCTGAAAATGGGCTGTTAAATGATGTCTGTTAACAAAAATTTAGATGTTAATAATAATGAAAAGTATGTGTTAAATGAATTTACATTATGAGTACAGTAAATTAATTTTAGTAAGTGGAGGACAAATCAGTTTGCAAAAAAATCACAATTTCTAATGAATGCTACAGTAAAGTAAATTCACTTTGAACAGTTCCACAACTAAATGTTGCAAAAACATTTTTTTTTAAATCACCTACAAATTGACAATGGATGGACCCAAATCTGTCAATCAGATCTGTTTGCAAAAAATCACATCCAATAAATTATTTTTACTTTAAAACCCATCGTAAACAGTTGACCTACTTAAGAACATGAGCCTCATGTTTAGGACAACAGGCATAAGCACTGGATCAGCATAAATTATGATGAAAAACTATATAATAAAACACACTAATGCAATATAACTAACTTATAGCTTCAACAAAATACGTTCTTAGTTGTTCAGAGGAAGTATCTAAATATCATGCAACTGAGAAAATACATATATATTAACTACTGAGCCACAAGAAAGATAAAGCCTAGTTAGGGTGATCTCCCCTAACTAACAGATGGAGCTCAGAACTCACTTTTCAGAGTAACAGGGTGATCCACTGCACCAGTAAGTTGTAGATCCACATCTATAGACTTCTCCAGAACATAACTCACAGAGCCATTCAACCATAGGTTCTTCCATTCTGGGATGATGAGTGTGATGCTTGGGGTATATGTCAGCTTGTCTTTAGTGCGCTCTATCAGTATGTTGGCATCCAGGTTGTAAGTTCGGGCACCCTGATCAACATCCAGTTGACCTAGGAGCCCCTTATTCTCTGCAGAGTTTCTCAGCTCTCCTATAAAATAAATCATAGGGATTTTATATAACAAAAGGTAGTGATGCGTCGATGATCGGAAGATATCGATAAGCGGCGTGTAAAAGATTCTTGATGTCGATAATCGATATGATTCTCTCATAATTGATTGACAGAAGAGTGCGAACGCACTCCAAATAAAGGTACAGGTTCCGTCTTTTACACTTATTCAGCCGTAAAGGAAAATCAATCTGAAAGTTAAAATGACGGCCGGTGAGATTTATGAGCATATAAAAATCAAAAGCAAGTGAAAACTTTGTATTTTGTCCTTGAAACACCAAGTGTTTTGTAGAAAGTGGCAGCAAGTACACTATAGTATCGAGTAATTATGTAAGCTTCTAATGAAAAACCATTTGTAAATGTAACACTGCATAGATTAATAATTCGATTATAATCGGTGAAATCGCATCGGAAGTGGCAACCGATTCCAACCAACTATCGATTATGATTTGCAACCAATTATCCAACACTAACAAAAAAACACATCATCAACTTCACAGTAAATCATCCTCATTGTCATAATCATCATCATCATTTTCATCATCATTAATTATCATCCTTGTCTCTGAGACTATAATTGAAAATGACCTAGGAAAGTATTTTGTTAAGTATTTGGACATACATTGTAGTGACACAATTATAGCCGTTATAGTGACATCCAGCTATTTTGGTTGAGAAAGATCCAAGATATATGTCTAGGTAGAACCAACAGCGCACTGCAGGTCAGCTGGAAGACCTTTGCCTGACCAGGACTTAAACTCACACTGTGAGAGGCATACTGACAGACTCTGCAACTCTACCACGGCACCATGGATGCTCCTCTAGGTACATTTGGAGTAATTACCTTTAAAAGTTGCCTTCTTCCATGGAGAATCCAGATTGATATCTATGACAGACTGGGAATGTACTTGTACATCTAAACCAATGGCTCTCTTTTCCTTCGAGTTGGGAGTGTCAGATAAAACCCTAAACAGAGTCTGCATCTTGTTCTGAAATAACAACAAGAAAAAAACCCAACACATTATTATCTTTCATGATAGCTTTTTGTTGCAATGAAACAATAAAATCTTCCATCTATTGCTGTGCTGACACCCTAGGTTATTACGGACATAGAAGCAAAACTACTACCTCATCAACACATACAGGATTTTGATTTAATAAAATTATAATTTATTTTGTATTGATGTTCATGTCAAAGCAAAACAATTACTGTAACCAAAGTGATTTTCATCTTTTTATGATGAATGGCTGACCCAGTTACATTATTTTTTTTTTGCCTCAAATGGGAACAAAATGCACATATTCAGCAGCTGACTGCTTTGTTGGGGGTGTGCATATTTTTTTCATTAAGAAGAGGAATTTAATTTTCAATTATGCACAGGCATTAAACAAAATAAAGAATTATGACTCAATCATGTTTTAAATGTAATAGGTACCTTAATAACTTTTGCCTCCAGCTTGTATCCATTAGGTAGGTCAGTTTTGAGGAGGTCAATGTTGATGCGGATTGGTCCAGTCAGTGGGAAATATGGAGCCGTCTCAATGTGACTGGCATTGGGGGCAGATAGACCAGCACAAAGCTGGAGGCCTGGAAGCATACACAGCAACATACATACCATCTATTTGCAACAGTCACTATTCAAGGAGACATAATTTGATAGCGTCGAGGAGAAATTTATAATCTTTCAAAAATGTTTTTTGTTTTTTGGGGGATCGGGGGGTGGGGTGTATTTTTTTTGTAACATCGCACCATCACAATTATGGTCATATTGGCGACGTCCAGCTCATTATTGGTGGAGGAAGATCCCAGACGTATGTCTGGGTAGAACCACTGGCACAACCCAGGTTAGCTGTAAAAACACCTCACATGAAAGTTCTTGCCCCTACTGGGACTTGAACCCACACGGTGAGGGGCTGAGGAGTTACAAGTCAGCGACTCTAACTGCTCGGCCATGGGCGCCCCTCTTTCAAAACTGAAATGGTCCAGTTATAAATCAAGACAGGTTCTTGCAAATTACCAAAATTATAAATATTTATTATATTCGAACTGAAGAATCTGTCCATATCCTGTGGTGATAACAGATGATGCACTTCTGTATTCAGCATGATATATTGCCACAAATACAAGTGTTTTTCAACATTAGAAAATAAAAGTGAGCGTGATTAAAAAAAAATTATATACAAAAATGGGAGAACAATGTTCATAAGATATAAAATAAAAAGGTCATGACAAACATCACTAGAAAAAAAAATGTACATGATTAACATCACATCACTGAGAATTGAAAATGAGCTCCCAACTTACCAGTCACTGCTTCTAAACGTTTTCCAGAGCAGACCTGGTTGTCATAACGATTCTGCTGAATCATCTTCTGTTGCTTCAAATCGTTGTTGTAGATCATGAAGAAATCAGTCCTGAGATTAAAATGAAACTTTAAAGCATTTTGTTTTTAAGCATATGAAGTTGTATCTTCACAATTTATGTGCAAATCAATGGCATACAAGGAATCAATGGGGACAAAAAATCATTAATACAGACAAAAAGTGATTTTCAGTCAAAAAGAAATTATATTTATTTATTCATCTAAGCAACTGTCATCAATGATGATCATAGAATTATTATTCAATCTTGATAAAGCTGACTCTACCATATAAGGCAGGCGAGAACAGAGGAAGCCTATAAAAGGAAGTTATTTTGGTACCAAGACCTTGGGGATGCCAGCAGCTCCTATGAATGGAAAACAACAGGCTGTGCTTCTACACAGATACTTTGCTGGGTATTCACAAGATTAAGCTGTAAACAAAAATCACCAACACCTATCACAACACAAATTTACTTACTTAACACTCATTATCTCACTCTTCTCCTTAGTGAGGTCGAACTTGAAGTCAAACACACTCATATCCGTCAGGGCAATACTAGCCTTGGCTCCAGTACTAGTGTGGAGGGTGGAGACCATCTTAAGCCCTGCCTTTGTTACCATGGCATCCACGCTCATGGAACTGTCTATCTCCACAGCACCACTGAAAAAATACAACAACCAAACAATTATAACACAATGTGAAGTGCCACTGACTGTTGGTGAAGATACCATCACTGGATTACTTTGTTAGTATGGCTAAAAATAGCATCTTCTATCATTCTAACAAAAAGTCTTACTTTTAAGTTAATAAAAAGTGTACTTAAGAATCTTTTATTTGTACAAAAAGAAATACTAGTTCTTTAATAAGTATAAAATTGTTACTTAAATGCTGTTAGTGATCCAATCTATAATGAATTTATTGTATTCAATACTCTTTCAAATAATTAGCTATTTCCCCACCTTTATCGGTAAAATCAACTACCGTATTTTGCAGAATATACCCCACATTATTTTTACAATCGGAGCATCCTGAGCAGGGAATCTATCCATATAATCGTTTTTTGGGTTGGGTATATCCAAAACAATCATATCATTATTCAAAAAATATTTAGATAGATTTCTGCTCAACTTTCTTGCCGGGGTTAGTGTATACTGCAAAGAAATTAGTAATACTGAGCTATGATACATAACCCTGCATAATACAACAGTCATTAGCAACACTATGGCCATTTCTATAAAAATAGCAGTTCCAAGCTATACAGAGAGCTATATAGGTCCTAATATAACCAGGCCTTGCAATAAAAATCCTTTCTCATTTGTGCTATTGCAAAGATCAATACTGAATTAAGATAAGTCCTGACTTAAGCTCACTACTGACTAGGCTAAGTATTGACTTCAACTCAGTATGGACTTCAATTCAGTAAGGACTAAAACTAAGTATTGATTTAAACTAAGTATTAGCTCAGCTTACTACTGACAAGGTATTGACTTATGCTTAGTATTGACTTAATATTGATTTCAAACCACAGGACACTTAAAACCATTTAGGATTCGGTAAAACTGTATGCATGCCAGTGGTATTATGGTTATAATGTTGCCATGTCATCTGTGAAGGACTAATATCAATTGTACCAAAACATCCTTGTAAAAAGAAGTCTGTGAGTAGAAATCTGAGATTGAGCAATATCTCATTTGAGAAATGTTTTTGTAAAATGATTCCAGGGTCCAAGGTTATAAAACTGTAAGCTGGATTCTAGATCGATTATAAATTATCTGACTGATCAGATTTGACTAGTATTTAAACATCCAAATCATCAGATGCATGGGCCTGATTTCAGACTTTGACAATGGGGGTGGGGTGGGGTGTGTGGGGGGGGGGGGGGGGGGGCTCATAGCATGAGGTAAGAAAATCTGAGTTTAAGTTTGACAGAATTTCTCAAGACTCAAGTTGATAAATCTTAAATTAGCATTGCTAAAAAAAAAAAATGAAATACTTCTCAGACTTTTAGATTTATATCCTTAGATTGTTAAAGTAATAATGTGTTTTACTAACCTGGGTTCTATTGTTCCTTCGATTAATACACTGGCTGCTGGATTCTTTAGATTCAACTGGCTCTGCACATTAAGCGCTACAGTTGCTGTACCTGTACATGATAATTATGTAGGTAAAAACATGGATTTTTAAGCATGGTAATTTATGCAGCATAACTAAAACACAGAAATGTATAGTATTTTAACCTATGGTATTATGACCTTATAATTTGTATCTGTGCCACTGTATAAAAATATAAACATATTTTTCATAATTGCACAGATACAAATAATATATATATATATATATATATATAAAACTGAAAACACATACCATTGATGGCCAAGGTAAGGGGAAGTCCTGCAATGGTTGGTACCACATATTTACTGTCCACAAACATAAAGCTCTTTGTAGCCGATACAGTCTGGGGTTCATTGCTCATTAGTTTGCGGATGAAATTAAAAACCTCTGAGCCAGCCTTGCCCTGTTCTTGCCCATTGTCATGTCCAAACATGGAATAGGTAAGCTCATTGTCCATCATCCTCATGTACATGGCACCTCTCAGTTTGTCCTGCTTACTCCTTCCCTTGAAACAAGATTTTTTTTCAAATAATTTGTCAAAGAGGATCATGAAAACTGGGAATTTTTAAACAAAAATAAACAATTTAGGACTGAGACTATGAAAATATTTCTTCTATAATAAAGTCTTTTTTTTCCCTTCAGGCTTAACATGTTTAACTATCTGCATATTACCAGTGTTAAAATGACAAAAGAGCTAAGCACCTTTTCAACATTCAATGAGATGTTTCTTTTTCTTCCCCATAGGTATAGACATTTCTATTCTACCAATAAAGCATTCAGATATTCATTTAGGTCTGTCCTACATCGACAACCTAAAGTTGACCAAAAAGATTAAATTGATGTAAAGAAAGAGTAAATATTTTGTCATCTTTAACTCCAAAAAGTCTTTTAAGCTACCTGTGAAATAAAAAAATATTTCTATTACTTCAAATTACAGGAATTGTACACTTCATTGACCTTAAGTAAGTAAAAAAAAAAACAGACTTAAAGAGTAAATAATGACCATTTAGGGATAAAAACTTATGATTTGAACAATTAATAATTCACATACCTTATCTTGAATATTCTTCAGCTTTTCTGGACTAATATTGGCCAGCTTTGGTTTGTATTCTGGAATTTCGTTGCTCATTTCGTCTTTGTTGCTATAGTGACCCAGTGGGCCAAAGTATGACTCAAGCAGATGTTCAAGGCCTTCAACGCGACCTCCCAGTTCAAACAGGTTAATCTTCTCGCCAAAGAGGTCAAGTGTCAAATTAAGACTAGCCGATCGAGGGATGAAGGACTTGGTTGACCATATGGTATTAGCATCAATCTGACAATACACCATTATAACACTTAGAGAATTTGCATGTGGACATGACCCCATTGAACAGAGATCAAATGTTGGTGTTTGAATATATTAAAAAAGTAAGAAACTGTGAAATAATGACATAATTTGTTTGCAGCCTTAATTAAAATAAAACATTATTTAACTATCTTGACATATTCAATTATTCAGTGTATTCAAATGAATTTTTAGATGAGATTGGGATTTGCCAGAATTTTGGTTTATACTGTGCAGCGACATTTCTATCATTATAGCACATGGGCACTTATGAGGTGCCCAGGGACTGAATGCGGCGGGTTCATTATACTGACACCGAAGAGTCTGGCTTAATGCTGTCCCCTTAGCCGCGAGCGTTAGAAGGGAAGCTAATACTACCAATTTACCAAAATCGCCTGGATGATATTAAATATATATCTGTTATTAACAAATCAATGGAGAACCCTGTGAAGGTATGCATGATCAGCAGCAAGGTCCAATGCATAGGCTTAATCAATTCAAGTGCATGTGTGAAGAACTAGCTTAAGCCCAGTTGAAGCAATACCTTGGCTCCAGTGTTCAGTCTGTTGATGAATGCACTGGCCTCGTAGTTTCTAGAGAATTTCAGCTTTGATAGGTCAAACTCCTTCTCCAACACCTGGCCATTCAGAAGTCCCTGGACCAGCTTGTTCTCTGGGTCAGAACTCTCCATTAGGTTGGTCAGATGACTCCAGACAAATGAGCCCACCTGTACAGATAATGACAATCAAACAGCAGTCAGCATTATGTAATTTCTGTTTAATTAAATGCTCAGGTAACAGTATACAAGCAGTCATTCAAGCTATACAGATATAAACACACAAACGGCGGTCAATGATATGTTTGTCTAAGGTTGCTCAAGCAGTAAAGGAAATAAATCTACGACCCAGAGTCAATGTAAATAATCAATAGAAATGACTTGTTGCATTAGGTACACAAAGATGTTTCAAAAACATTACATGCCCCAACACTGCTAGATTTCACCAATTGACCCCACAACCAAAACAAAAACTTTGTTTAAAAACTTATTGTGGTCTTGAGATTAGCACCACATACACCAAATCCAATCATCAACACATCATGACCAAGGCCCCTTCAAAATTTGAGGATTGTGAGCACATGCCTTATCTAGATAATGATTGGATACTAAAATCATATTCAAGGTTACTCTGATCTTGACCTCTGCACCATGAACAACAAAAAAACACAACAAACATCTACTCATATTATTTAAACAATGTCCGCACAAAGTGCAAGGATTGTGGGCTAATGTGTTCTCTAGAGATCAATCATAAACAAAGTGATCTATATGTGGGCTAATCTGTTCTTTAGAGATCAATCAGAAACAAAGTGATCTATATGTGGCTAATGTGTTCTTTAGAGATCAATCATAAACAAGGTGATCTATATGTGGGCTAATGTGTTCTCTAGAGATCAATCAGAAACAAAGTGATCTATATGTGGGCTAATGTTTTCTTTAGAGATCAATCAGAAACAAAGTGATCTATATGTGGGCTAATGTGTTCCCTAGAGATCAATCAGAAACAAAGTGATCTATATGTGGGCTAATGTGTTCCCTAGAGATCAATCAGAAACAAAGAGATCTCTATGTGGGCTAATGTGTTCCCTAGAGATCAATCAGAAACAAAGTCATCTATATGTGGGCTAATGTGTTCCCTAGAGATCAATCAGAAACAAAGTGATCTATATGTGGACTAATGTGTTCTCTAGAGATCAATCTCTTCAAATTAATATGCACCCTCTTCTTTGGAGAGAGGCATAAAAAGGTAAGGCAAGACTTTGACTTTTCATCAGAAGTAAGGAAAAAGTTAGACAAATGAAACAAAAAATAAAGGTTATGATTAAGTAAGGTTAGGCCAGCCTACTGAACAGTAAGTATAAGTCAACCTACTAAACAGTAAGCATAAGTTACCTGGTTAACTTCTTCCTCTGTCAGGCTCTGTCTGATCTGAGCAATGATATACTGGCTGGGACATTTCATGATGCCAAGGTATGCATGAATCCTCAGCTCCGAGTCTTGGTCTGTGTTACGGAATAGAGCCATTAAGTTGTTGCGCTGAAATAAAAAATGAAATATGCTTTGCCATTAATTTCATTTTCAACAGATTGTCCAGGATCAATTATTTTAAATCTGCTCACAATAATTTACATTAAAATGATAAGCAATATCATATCATGCTGTTGTCTGGAATCTTCACCAATGCAAGATGCTCTGATGTTCATTCAGGCTGACCCTGCATCAGCATTTGTTAAGTGGGCCAAAAAGTAAGATTGGACAGCTATTCCAAAAATGTTGACATCAACAAAAACCTGTATTGCATGGATATGAACTTAACTGTATCAAAATACCATGAAATTGCTTCAATATATCAGACAAGATCAAATAGAAGGTCATTTTAAAATCATCCGATAAAAGGCGCTCTTATATTCACTTTGTGCATAATCAGCCATGCTAAGTAGGTAAGGCTGCTTTAAAAACATTACACTGACATTACTCTATAAAAAACAACATGACTTAATGTGACAACTACTGCCCAGAAGAGATCAGCATCAAGCCATGTGACAGTGTATTGGAGTAGATGGTTGCAGAGTGACTTGCAATGGGGAATGTTTTTTTTATCAAACGTACATCTGCTTCACAGGACAGCTTTCTGAATGCTTGAACTGCTGCCACTCGAATGTCCATAGGATTGTTCTCGTTGAAAGCACAAGTGTACAGGGACTCAGTCAATGTCTCAGCATGACCGGTGTTACCAAGGCCACGCAGTGTCATCATCACCTGCAAGATGTACAATCATGTGATAATTCTCCTTTTATCAATCAGTGCGACAAAAAAGACCATTTAAATGCAAATAACTTAATATGCTTTACTGTTTTTAGAAATACATTGCAGCAATATATTTATGGTTATTATAGCGGAATCTTGTGCTTTGGATGAGGAAGCTCTCTGACAAATGTCTGGGCAGAGCCACTAATGCACATGAGGTTAACTAAGAGATTTCCCACATTGGGTGTTTTTGTACTCACCAGGACTTGTACCAACACAGCGATGGTCCAGGGAGTTAAAAGTTACAATTTCATGACTCAACCACTTGGCCAAAAGCACACCCCTAATAAGCTTATCTGTTTTTTTCCATTTTTTTTTGTATTACATATTGATATATAACTTGCATAAATATTTTTAATATTAAAAGATTCAAATTGTATTGAATTCATTATTATCAGATGATGAAAAATGTTTATCATAAAGACCAAACAAAGAAATACCAATTATTTAAGATAAAATAAAACAGCAACCTGTAGCAGAATGTTAAATTAAATTGATCTGATGAATGAAACCAGAATCAAACATGAGTTTTTCTATAATCTTGCTCTCTGATATTTGCAATTGGATGCCTTTTTAAAAAAGAAACACATTGTATATTTGTTTAATGATTCTATGGTAATAAAGATAACACCATACTCTTAAGTTTAACACTGAAACTGAAAACAATGAACTGCCTAGGCCAATGCATAAAGTATAGGTCCAGAGCTCTTACTTGTACTGGCAGGTGTCTAAACTAATATGCACTACATGTTGTCAAATCTCTACTAATGTGATACGTCTCGCAGGACTTTTGTATGCAGTTATCGGCAAATAACTAAAAATATGTAAAAAAATAATCACTAGATTATATGTAAAAAAAATCACTAGATTATGTCAAAAATGATCACTAGATTATATGTCAAAAATAATCACTAGATTATGTCAAAAGTTGTAACTAGACTTAATGTCAAAAATAGTCACTAGATTATATGTCAAAAAAAGTCACTAGATTATATGTCAAGAATAGTCACTAGATTATCTGTCAAAAAAAGTCACTAGATTATATGTAAAAAAAATCACTTGACTCTATGTCAAGAAAAATTTTTAGTTCACAAATGCAGTGCTTTTTTAAAACAAAAAATGAAGAACTGCAAATGTGACAGTGAAAAAGTAATTTTAACACAAGACGCAGCAAACAATTTAACTCTCTACAAATGTATCATGTATTAATAGTAGGAAGTTTAACAGCAGGAAGTTTAACATACAGGCGAAAACAAAAAAACAGAAATGAAGACCACCACTCACTGTCCTAAAATTGTCCTGGGTCACTTTGCAGCCACCTTGCAGGTTGCTTCCCAAAATAGAGATGAAGTTAGCAACTTCATCAACATAAGCACACTGGGGATTGATTCGACAGTATGAACTGACCAGGGATGACAGTGGCAAGATAACCCGGGCTTCCAGCGTCTTCAAACCTAACAAATTCTAAAAATAGATGATAATTTTCCATAAAATATCAGATTAAAAACATAACATATAAAAGAAATTATCACAATAACCTACACACACGAAGTTTGTGATAACATTCCATTTAGAAAGAAGATAGATTGCTGTGATGGCTCCCAGAGTATTCTGACCTAGCAGACACACAATGTGCCATTTTGAAAAGCATAAAGAAAATTGCCAGAAAAGCTTCTAGTCTTCAAACCTTACAGGCTCTAAATATATTTTTTTAAACAAATGAGATCAATTTGTTTAATACATTAATAATATAAAATAAATCTGGGTTGGATGCAAGATTTCCAGAAAGAGGGTTTGTTTGGGGGTAGTTTTAGGTTACAGGTAGTTACATGATAATTTCCAACTCTCTGGCCAAAGTCCCCTTGAAAATAAAATATTTCTGCCCAAAAAGTGGGTTCCAGCAACCCCACTGAACCTCCTCTGGATCTGCCCCTGATAAATTATTCAATATATGATGAATTATTCATTGTGTAAAAATTATTGTGTGATGAATTACTCCCTGTATGATTATTTTCTTATTGTGTGATGATTTTCTCATTAAATGATGGGTTACTCATTGTGCGATGAATTCCTAGTTGTGTGACAAGTTACATAGTGACAAGTAAGGAACGATGAGAAAAGTTACTTTTGTGTGACGAGTTACTTATTGTGTGACAAATTACTTACAGTGTAACAAGTTAGTCATTGTGTGACAATTTACCTGCATGACAACTTACCCAAAATAAGTGACTAATTGTGATAAAAGTTAATCACTGTGTGATAAGCTACACATTGTGTGATGTGACTTACTCATTATTTGAGTATTAACTTGTGTGACAGGTTACTCATTGAATGACAGGTTATTCATTTGTGATAGGTAACCTATTGTGTGACAGGATTCGTGTTGACGTACCAGCACTTCCTTGATCATGTGAGTGTTGGGCTGGTCAATAAATGCCAGTGAAGCCAGCCACATGTCAGCTTGTTCACCTTTGACCTCGTCATTGGAGATCAAGTGCTTTATAAGTTCCACAGAGGCACTTGTTCCAACCATTGGAAATCCATCCATGACAAATTGCCTGAAAGATGAATAAGGATTTTGTATATAATCATAATGACAGTTACATTTAACATCATTTAAATTTATTAAATTTTATTGGTGCTATGTAAATTATTTAAAAGTAGTTTTAAGAGGGTAGTCTATATTATCAGAATTATTTATAACCATCACAAAATTCAACAACATCATCAAGCATCAATAGAGCTATAGATAGTTCCCACATTAGTGAAGATCCCTTATCTTGGCAGCCATCTTTGATGGCAACTATTGCACTTCAAGGGATTTTCAGATGAATTGTATAGAATCGTATCATTTATTGTCTTGTAATTTCTTCATTAGTGGTCCAAAGAATAAAAGCTATACACCATTGGAAAGCTCTTAAAGTTCATATCTTTTTAATACCATATTTTTAAAAATTGATAAATGCAACAAAAATTAATACAAAGAAAAAAGTAAAATTACTGGCTCATCCTTAAACAAAATGAACACAGTATCTTTTTGGGTTGTATTTTTTTACCTTTTAAACTATTAAAATATAGTTTTGATATTTAACATACTTCATAAAAGCTGTAAATATGATATAAAAAATCAGTAAAATAGACTGAAAAATAAAAACATAGTGGTGAGTTAAATACAGCACATATTTCCCTGATTTCGGCCTGCATTAGCTTCTGCCATCACAGATGGCTGCCTTAACAGTGCCTTTGACATCACATGGAAACTATTTATCTATATGGTGACTGTTAAATATAACTTTCTGCTCAATCACCTCCTCCACATTATATAATCACAAGTATATTCTCACCTGACTCTCTCAGCATTTTCCTGACAGAAATCATCCTTAATGGCCTGATTGTACACTCGGAGCATGTTCCGGAAGTCAAGTTTCTTCAGTGATTGAACGAGTCCTGCGAACTGTCGTGGTGTCTCGGCGTGCACGTGGCTTTTTGTCGTCTGACACATGTCCTTCAGCAGATTCAGAGTTGTCCGAGCCTTCTCGTCCTGTGCCTCCTCCTCAGCATCATGCCGGAAATAGAGTTCCTCACCATCACCTGTCGCAGCTAAGAGGGCGAGAGACACAATTTTTAGGCCTGCATGCATAAAGAAGCTTTACAATTGGGTAGACAATTTCTTTTTTTAAAATATTTATACCCTGTCATAGCATTTTAGGATAAATGGACTAAAAGTATTATTATAACACATCTCAAACTAAAAATACCAAAATTGTGCCTGTTTTCGAAAGCGCATAATTATTCTGATGTCTCAAACTGATGGTTCAATTTCCGCTATTTTCGTTTATAAAGGGACGTTACTCTTACTATTTAAATTCTACCATCTTACCTCCCTTTGGAGACGGTATTTGGCATGTCGCTATTGAATTAGATAGGATTTTTCAATTGTAACTCATTGATTGAGATAACAAATTGTGACAAAATTTCTTCTTCGTTCTTGAACCAGAAAAAGGTTACTTTTTATGGGAAATCAAAGCTAAGAAGTCATTTGCTTTTGGTGAAAAAAATGGTTGGCGTCATTCTAAATTTAAGAATAAAAGCGTTGCAAGCACTATGGTAGATCTATTGACTGCACGCAAAAGTTGTCATATTCTTGAGACAGTCAACAGTGAATTTAAACTGTCGTACACATGTTGTATGTTCAATATAAAACTTCGCATCTCAGCTTTTAATATACATGTTTCAGACATAAGCATAACAGCGGGGGAGTATCTTAAATCGCCCTATCCTGGTTACGTCACGAAGTATTCGCTTCACTTGGAATGCCGTGTCCTTGCGCGCTCTTGACGGTGGTTTATTAATAAATTCATATTTTATTCTTTTGTTACATTTTATATACACATTTGCATCTAGTTTAAACAGGCTAGACATACAGATATACCCGTTAAGATTCAATTATTTACCTGCTATGGGCTTTTAACTGTGTGACTTCGCATTACGCTTTACATCAAGTCATGACACTATGTAATACTATTGTTTGTCGGGCTTGAAACAATTACCTCAAACTATTAGTTCGACCGCTTCCTGTGTAAAGCAGGAACGTGGATGAATACTAAATAGTAAAATGTTTAAACAGACATTTATGTTGAACTCGCAGAACTCACTACCAAAATCTCTAAACGATAGTTTTCGGACAAGACTAGAATAAAATAATGTTGTTTTTGTTGTTGTTGTCGTTGATTTTTTTTTCTTCAAAATGATCCCGTAGAGTCGTAAGAGAAATTGCGGCAAACTAAGAAAAATGGTTTTAATTATATCAGCTTTTGTTAACGAATATAACAACAGCATACCCAGTATGTTTTCTAAGTAAGATTACAATTTTGCCTCCCATAAATATACTTCTTGGTGTAGATCTTCATTGGCTGATACGCACTAGTAACTAGCATAATAGTACTATGTATAACTATATTTCTGACGTAAATACACATGTTGTAAGAAACAATAAAAAGTAAGAGTACATTGTGTGCTTGTGCGTGTGTAACAAGCGGTACAAAATGAGCTGTCAAAAGTGTTGGCGTAACCACAGTCTTGACCACAGTCAATAAGCCATTCACATAACTAGAGATATTTTAACAGTCATTGTATGACTGTGCCTGATACTAGTTGCTTGTGTCAATTTATGACATTGTTTTTATCATGTTACTTTCATATTGGGTGGGGCGGGGGTGGGGGTATGAATCAAGATCTATTGAACTTTATCGCAGTAAATACTAGGCACATACACACAGTAAGGGACCCTAACTTCGACCTAAGCAGTCAACAGACAAAATTTACTTAGTATTTTTAAGCTAACATGTATGTGTTTTCACAACTCTACCCATTTGACGTGGTTGGTAGGGGGAAGGGGGTGCACCCCGCCCCACTGGATTCATCCCTGGTAAATAGTGCATGCATATTTTCCTTTGTCATGGTGTTGTTTATTTTATATGGGAAATAATCAATATAACCAATGTTGCCAATGGAAGCAAAACAAGTTGTGATTTCTGTTACACAAGTATTTAATTTACTATTGTCGCAACATTGTAGCTTCCTGTGTTAGAGAAGTTACTAAAGAGAAATGTGAACACATGACAATGGCAGTAAATTAACTCCACACTAACAATATATTAAATTCGATGTGACATCAACTTTTTCTGACCCCAATGGTTACAAAAAGCGTCGGTTAAGCGTTGTTTATGAGGGAGACTTTGATTTAAATAGAAAAAATGACTATGTCCTGTAACTCTAATTAGTCTTTAATATAACGCAAAATGTCAAATTTACGACAATGTTTATGTTACTTTCTACCTCTTGTTATTCGCTTTTGAAAGATAACGCGACATGTCAATTTTACCACAATGTTTATTTGTCTATTTAACGCTATTTTGTCGTTATTAACTGATAACGCAAAATGTCAAATTTACGACAATGTTTATTTTGTTATTCCCTGTCTCGCATATATATATATATATATATATATATATATATATATATATATATATATATATATATATATATATATATATATATATATATATATATATATATATATATATATATATAAAAGTTCGTCATTACATGACGCAAATATGCCGCCACTTGACAAAAGTCCAACAATTCCGTCGAGTCTCTTCACTTGATATCCCACTTCCTGAGACGGTCAGTAGCACCAAGTAATACTTAATGGAGTCATTATATAGATTATAATTGAGGGCTTGTATAGAAAGGCACTGGGTACTATTCTATTAACACCAAAACAAACCAGAAAGATTTAGATATTAGCGAACGTGTTGTGTTTTCTTTATTTCAAAAAGCAATTAATTTACTTTCTCTATTCTGAAACGCAATTAATTTACTTTCTTTATTTTAAATAGCTAATTATTTACATTATTTATTAAAAAATGCACTTGAAAGAAAGACAATTTATTTACGTTCTTGATTTTCTTGACTTTCTTCATTCTGGTATAGTTTAACCTTTCATCACCAGAGTGCATATGTGTTCATGGCGATACGTTTGTCGAACCATGTTATAAAATACTTGAATGTAAGAAATAACTACCATCGCAACGTTTGATTAAAATGTGCTTGCTTACTTTAAAAAATAAACTTAATGATGCAGGTGTGATATTCAAGCGACAACCTTCATACCAACACACTCTACCAGTGTCACAATTGTGGAGTGGTGACACAAAGTGTCTTATATCCCTATAATTATATGTTACACTGGCTAGTGCTCATAAATATTTTTAATACCGCCTAACGGAAACCTACGAGAATTCATGTACTCACAATTAATACAACTTTTATGTTGCCAAGCTGTACACGGCCAACACAACAACAGCAACAACAGCAACAAGCGCTGTTAAACTAGAATCGCCAAACGACAAATCTGTATGTTACTTACCTTGCTGTGTGGACAGACCACTGACAGTCCGGAAGAACAACATTTTCTGGGTGGTTTCCGTGGCGGCGCCACTGTTTCCCTTTGAGAACGGCTGTAGCACGTGCATCTCGTGACAGATTGTTGACTTCAGGACACCGGCCGTGGTTACCTCATGGTCACACGTGTGAGTTCCCTTCAACAGCGGAAGATTCTTCAAGCCCTATGTAGGGTATAGAGAAAGGGACTTATATCTGCTAGTATCGTTTTGATTGGTAAATATTATTTCATGTTTTACATATATGTATAGAGATGGTCGTTTGCAAGGTGCAGTTTGTAGGGCTGTGAAAAAGTATGATTAATGGTACCGTTTGATTGGCTTATCATTAATTGATTGACAGATAAGTTCTGGGAATAGCTAAGCGGATCTGGTTTAAACGCTTTTAACAATTCATACGCATTTTTACCATCTTGATTGATAAATGTATGTGTGATTGACGGATAAGTTCTGATGATAGGTAGAAGTGGAGTTTATATAGTTGTGAGAAAGTCTTGTTAATATTTACATTTTTTATTGATAACTATTTTTCCCTTTGACATTTGTACTGATGAGAACTTAATGGGCGTGGTTTATATCGGTATGACGAGTACATGATTTTACACATGTACCAAAGTGGTATCCTACAGTTTGGAACCATTTTCTTTCATTAAACAGCCAAATAAATTATTGTTAACTGAACAGATCTCCCGAAATGCTGTTTTTTTTGTCCTACATCTGTGTGAGAAGTGAACCATAACACCTTAATGGTCATTACAAAAATGTATTTTCTATCTGAGCCACGCTGCGCAAGCTATTTTAAACTAAGAAAACCACGTGACCACTCATGTCTAAGCTCATTCACGTCACCCGCCCAGACGCCCATGTCTATTTTTAACAGGAATCCCAATCGCTCCTATTAATAGATTTAAAACGAATGGATATTTTATGTGTTGATTAACGAGTTTTACTGCCCTTAAATTGAGATACTGTTGAAAATCGTTTAAGCTTAGACTATTAAAGTATGATCTTTCTTTAGAAACTATGCAATTACACCCCCAGACAGAGGTCTGATATTGTTACATATATTGGACATAGGCAAACTGTCGGATACCACCTTTAAGATATCTTACCAGTGACAAACACTTGCAGGTTATAGTTTCAAGGTTGCGTTAAATGGATGTGTGGAAGTTTGCATTCGCCAATTAATAAGTAATAATTTATGTTTGACATGTTCGTTAAGGTTTTTATTATGACGGGCGTGGTTTATATGACTAAGGGAAAGTCATGTTTATGGGTTCCGTTGTATTTGTTAGTATTATAATATGATTGACAGATTAGTTGTATAAGGTTTAAACTGAATAATATTATTCTATGATTGGCAGGTACACATGGGCGGACCTGAATGGCATTGTAGTCGTGTCTATTTCTACCGATTTGATTGATACATTTCTTTTTTGATTGAACGACATTACAGATGTTCGCTTTAACGGCGTGGTTTTTATGGATATGACATCAATGGGTACCCTTTACTGCGTTAACACATAAGCGTGAAAGAGGTGTTTGTTATGGATTCTAATGAAACCGTGTCTATTTGCACCCTTTTGTATTCTTTTATTACCGACAGATGCCTACGGATGAAATCTTGAAGGGCGTGCATGGTTTGTATAGTTTTAAGGAAGCCGTATCTTTTTTACCATTTTTGACTGGTTTATATTCTATTATAAGCGCCAGATACGTACAGATGAAAGCTTGAAGGGCGTGGTTTATACACTTTTTAGGAAACCGTATCTATATGCACCCTTTTGATTGGTTTATATTCTATTATAAGAGGTTGATACGTACGGATGAAAGCTTGAAGGGCGTGGTTTATACACTTTTAAGAAAGCCGTATCTATATGCACCCTTTTGATTGGTTTATATTCTATTATAAGAGTCTGATACGTGCGGATGAAAGCTTGAAGGGCGTGGTTTATACACTTTTAAGGAATCCGTATCTATATGCGCCCTTTTGATTGGTTTATATTCTTTTATAAGAGGCTGATACGTACGGGATGAAAGCTTGAAGGGCGTGGCTTATACACTTTGTAGGAAACCGTATCTATATGCACCCTTTTGATTGGTTTATATTCTATTATAAGAGGCTGATACGTACGGATGAAAGCTTGAAGGGCGTGGCTTATACACTTTGTAGGAAACCGTATCTATATGCACCCTTTTGATTGGTTTATATTCTATTATAAGAGGCTGATACGAACGGATGAAAGCTTGAATGGCGTGGCTTATACACTTTGTAGGAAACCGTATCTATATGCACTCTTTTGATTGGTTTATATTCTATTATAAGAGGCTGATACGTACGGATGAAAGCTTGAAGGGCGTGGTTTGTATTGCTGTGAGGAAGTCGTGTCTATGGGTGCACGTGGACAGGTCCTTTGTCTTCTTGAAGGTCAGGCTTCTCCAACCTTGTTGGGCCACCACGTACTCCGTGTCACACTTGCCAGTTATGTCGCTCTGTGGTTATTAAAATGTTCACTTAATAATAATAATAATAATAATAATAATAATAATAATAATAATAATAATAATAATAATAATAATAATAACAACAACAACAAACTTGCACACTTCATTTAAATATCGTAATTATTGCCTAGCAATTTGAACTTTATTTTAGGTCTTAGGTTATTCAATGAAAAAAAACCCCACCCAGTTCCATCACTATGAATTTTGGTCAAGGCAATTTTTCTTTGCCTAAGAAAGACTATGCTTTTAAATTTCTTTACCTCTTTTCCTTTAGAGTTCGTCTCAAAACTGTCTAGAGACAGCTGGAAGGCGGACAAGATGCCTTTCTTGATGTTGACCGCCCACGTGGTCTCCTTTTGGTGTGGGCATACCGACTCCACGACGCCATCTTGGAATGAGAACCGGAGAGGATACTTTTGTAGGGTATTGGCGAACACCTTCTTTTCGTCCTGGTCGCGAAGCTGCTTGGAATCGTAGGCGTGAATGGTCACGTCTCGAACCTACGGTAACAGATAAAATAATTATGGTTCGAAACCAAAGCATAAAAACCCAGCAAGGTACACCTTTACCATTTAGATGTTTCGATTAAGAATTAATGCATTAACCCTCACCTCAAGCACCATTTCACACTTGCTGTGAACCTCCACAACGGCAATGGCGGTAATGCCGACAGTTCCTTGATTGTCAGACGCTCCCACTACCTCCGTCTTCGTTTCCACCTCATACTTATACTCATATGACGAGCCTGGCGTGTAGCCAAACTTGGAGCTCCCTACAAGAAAAACACAATATCTATAGTACAAGAAAAAGCTGATCTTAGCATCAAAGACGCCGGAAATAATATATCAGAAAGCTACGCATATTTTCGCATATTTAGAATAGTAGCATTTAGCACCACTTCATTTGCTATTGGGCAATAAAATGTTTCAGAAGGCTTATATTGTAAACTGAGTAAATGTGTAAGTGTAAATAACACTTTTTAATTCCTATGGCAATACAACAATATCGGTGAACAACACCTACTCAACAAATGCCGTACGAAATTTCCGATCAAATAATAGCGGTACGACTTTGAAATGGTCACTAACATCCACCTTAGCGCGAGAAATTTTTACAATAGCAACAAAAAACGTTGAATTTATATGACCTTTTTATTTCTTCACAATATGTCTCCGAAAGTAATATTCTTTAAAACAAAAGTATAACCATAAAGAATAAATCTGAACAAATCTTGAATACCGGACAAATATTAAACACAAGTCTTTCAAAGTGTTCGGGCAAATGCATTTGATAATTAGTACAATCCAAATCTAAACTTAACACACCACTAATTGTTGTAGTAGTCGTTGCGCGATTCGCTCCCTAAGGCTTTTTTGTTGAGTGTAAAAAAAAAAGATCAAAACTGCGATTACTGATTATTAAAAAAGAAAACAATAAATCTTTTATAGAAATGCTTAATCATGAATATGGCACCGAAGAGACTGTGGTCGAATTGGCGCAGTTCTGCAATTTGAAAATAAGAATTGGACAAACGATATGCGTAAAAGTTAATTTGTTACTTTTTCATAGTTTCGGCATTTTTTGTTTGTTAATGTAGTTGTTCTTTAGAAGACACAATAAAAGAAATAGAACTCTTGAGTATAAATATAAAAATGTGTTCCTTAACAGCTAAAATAGAATAATAATCTCCGTTTGAAAATACGATCGCTTCTTAAAAGTGACGTCCCCCAAAGGCATTTCTAAGACCAATTATAAATAAAGGTCGCCGTTCTAGGTGATAGGTCGCTGTAGGTGATAGGTCGCTTTAGGTGATAGGTCGCTCTAGGTGATAGGTCGCCGTACTCGTTCACGCGGCACCAGGTAAAGTACTTTTCATAGGCGGTTCATAACGATTTGTCCTCGTTCTAGTTTGTATCCCACAGTTTACATATATCAGATGCATGTTACAATATTTTGCCTATACTTTCTATAAATGTCTGCATTATTTCTACATATACTCATACTTTCGTCTAAGTTGAGACGATTTGGAACACCGCCTTCATTTTAAGTCAGTGTATATTGCGAAACAAATAACGAAATGTTTAGTTTTTCCAAATGTATAAATAAGCACGATAGTGATCTCTGCTAAAAAAAGACACCGGCATTAGCGCAGACTACCCGGATGACGACATAACGGATCACGAAAGAAAGTTGCCAAGTGATTTTTCTTAGTTAGCTATCTCTGCATCGTTGCTCAGATAGAAAGTACCTGTTGAATTTATACTTCACTGTTTACAAAGATGTAGGGCATCAATGAACAGCACTTTGCAGGACCTTTTAGGTATCAATGACTTATTCGGTTATAAGCGAAAAAATGTTTTGTTCAGACTGTTGGATACCACCTTTTAAGGATCGTTGTATTAAAGGGCATTCGTATTGTGTGATCACACACATGTACATCCGTTGTTTTTGGACCACTGGTGTAGATGATAGTACCAACCTCAGTCGGTTGTGAAACGGTTATCAAGGTAGAATATCAGATAATGGGGCCGTGAACAAGCGTAAGCATATAATCATCGAATGGATATAACTGGTTTGTGGGAACATATGTGATAAACTGCAATCAGGTTTGCTTAAGATTTGGTTATTACGCTATGATAACGTAGATACTAAGTTTTAAAGGTCACGATAGAGTTTGACGAAGTGTCAAACTGAAAAGGCGCTAACATACAAATTATCACGACACATTGTGGGACGATAGATACATATATATCAGTCTGATAAGTCCAAGATAGCGATTTCATTCAATTGATATACAATACAGATTCTAACCCAGCGATATATAGATCAATTCGGCGGACATGTCGGTCACCGAACCTTTCGGAAAACACAAGTTTTTTTTTTTCAACAATTAATTAGACATCTACGATTATGATAGAAATAGGAGTTGCATGTATTAAACCAATGGCAGTTACTCCTTTTTCTATAATAATCCTAATTGTTGAAAAAAATAGACACACTATTGAAGTCAGAATAATTAGATTTACTGTGAGGAAATATGCCAATATTTCGCTTGATATAAGATCTACTAGATCAAGCTATTTTTACCGTCGCATTCTTCCTTCAGTTTAGTGTCTAAATAGGAATACATGTTTTCTTTTATTTTAATATATGATTTGCCATTCTTATTTAGTTACAAATAATACAATAAACTAACAAATATAAAAGACTGTATCCGCGTTGGCTGGTCAGGAAAAATAAAGTATAACTTGACGTAACATAACCCTCGTTTATAATGTTTTGTACAGATAGTTTCCACATTAGTGAAGATCCCATATCTTGGCAGCCATCTTTGATGGCAACTTCAGTGGATTTTTCAGATAAATTGTATAGAAGTATAATCTGTCTTGTAATCTCTTCATTTGTGGTCCAAAAATTAAAAGCTATACACCATTGGAAAGCTTGGAGATGATGATATCCCTTCCCTAAGTATGATATTGACCGCCATTATTGATGAGATATATAATTTATAAGAAAAAATCATTGCTGTTTTGATGGTTGATAGAACTAGACAGAAAGTTAGTGTGCTTAAATATTTTGAAGCACCTTCATTAATGAAACAAATGTCAACAAATGTGGTTTACATATGGCAGACAGAAATGTTAAATTGAACTAAGATCATGAGACGCTTAGTTTACACGTTAACATATTATAGTTCTATTGATTTCACGTGTTGTTGTTTTTTGTAGATCATTTATTTGCACTGGAATTTGGTATTGTCTGTTATTGTATTGTATGCTAAATTGCTCATTAACCGTATCGATCGGTAATGAGTTTAATAAAGTTAAGTTGAGTTGAGTTTGAGTTGGTAATAATGAAAATGAAAAATTTCTATGATAATGACGATATTTATTAAAGTTTGAACTTCCATTTGACAAATACACATACACAAGTTAATGTAAAAGTATTAAACTCACCTGTGCATGACTTGGAGCAGGTAGCAGCGGACAGTCCAGAACCGGTCCTGACAGGCCCTGGAAACATCAAATAACGGTCTTTTAGGAGGGGTTTATTTAAATACAAATGTGCCTGCCAGCGTGTCATTGGTCAGAAGCCTATTCTCCTTGTTTAGCCAGCCAGTAAAGTTTTGGTTGGTATTGAGCATACAAATATATATGACGCCATATGTCAATGTATAAAGAGAGCAAAATTAATGACGTATTTCTCTCATCCTGCAATTATTTGTTTGTTTGTTTTGCTTTGTTTGTTATTTACTTTGATAATCTCATTAAGCAGAACTTAATTTACAACAACGATTGAATCTCATTTTGCTGATGTCATGCTTAATGAACGCATGCCACATGCATGCAAATCCACGATTGACTAAATAAACAATTGAAGCACGTACGTTTACTGAAAAAAAAGATAAACCTAAATGATTAACAAAAAAAGCATCGAAGAAAATGAAAAATATCAAAGGACGTCCTATCCATATGTAACAGTAAAAACCATTATCTGGCGCACAACAACGACGGACATACGACAGCTTGACTCAAAAGAGCTGACATTATTTGAAAACTATAAGCCATCGCATGTTTATGACAATCTGCGCCTTTTGTATTCTCTACTGTTTGAAATATTTCATTTAATTGTGTAACCAAATTTTTATGCAACCTTTATAACGAATATTAATCGACCAACAACACTAAAAACCATAAAACTACTGCTAAATAAAACCCACTTAACCAACGTGGTGCGAGTTTGCCAAATTTAGTACTTGATATACTTCGTTCGAAGTTGGTGTGAAAACAAAGTCTGTAACGCTTAATAACCATTTGGGACACCTCGGCCATTTTTACAGAAAAGTTTTTCCTAATACCGCCAAGTAGTTACGAATTGCCTGATTACTACAAGAATAATTCCTTAACCAAACGCCTTCAATAAAGAGCACCGCGCTGAAGCAAATAATTTGTTGCGAGACAAATAAGTTTTATTTGTTACATGAACGTGATTGTGTATGTGCGTGTATGGTGTCATGCATTCAGGAGGAGGGCGTCAATCAATGGTCGCGTGGGTCATGCGGATGATAAAATGGTCATATTTTTTTTAAAGACAGGTTTCGAGAAACGTAAAAAAATAAATATTGAATAATGAATTAAATTGTTGCACGTAATAACTGATCAATTATCTGACATAAATATATGAGAGCTCGAGAATGAACATTCAAGCACCCAAAAATGGACGCATGTCACCGATATTTTTTTCCCTGCTTGCAAATAAAGGATCTCATTAAGAAAATTCTCTTTTATTCCAGAAAAAAAATCCAATAATTCTTCATTTTTATTGTAATTAAAAATTATTATAAATTAAAATATTTCTTATTTTTGTTTATTGTAATTATATTATATTTTTATACAATTAACTAACTGGCCAAAAACAAAAACGCGGAAGTTTAATGTTTAAAAAACATACAAAACATACTCCTAGCAGCCAATCATACCGACCAGTAAAACACTGCATATTAACACGAATCAACATAAATCTACTTTTAATTCCGGCCTTCTCTATCATGTCACTTAACCGTAACTTTATATATGTTACCTTAAATAATTAATACTTAAAAATAAGTTACAATTTGGTTCTGTCACTAATTTTACCTCCACGGTTCTGTGTTTATCATCGTTGTTTATAAGTTTCCACTACAATGTATAACTGCATTGTTGTTTTGCTTTTTGTTGCTTTTGTTATTTTAGTTTAGGTGATGATATGTGTTTTCTCACGCCACAATACCACGTGATCTTGGGTCAGATATGCCTGTACTTTAGCCCCTCTTACAGGAAGCTGCCAATTTGGCGCGAGTTGTTTTGCTGACATTTAATTTGGTCAAATGCTATACTCTTATTGGCGTTGTTCGTCATCACTTAGTTCGCCCAACAATCAACTCGTGGGCTGTATTGTGTAGTCGGAACAGTTATACTGTGAACAATGCCTATCCACTGAGTGCAGCTGGTTTCGTTAAATCGCATATCAACATAAACAAAAACGTATATACATATTTACCACATTATAAACCTCAATCTCACAATCACTATCTGTGTCGTCTTCGCCAGCGTCGTATTCATGATCGCCAAACGCAACAACAACAAGGTTACAAACGCTACCAACATTATCATCATTAATACTGCAAAAGTCATCAGGCATCACTACCACACAGAATTACTTTGAACACCATACCCCATCGTCAATATCTGCAACAACCACCCCCTTTGCAATAAATATCATTGCCATAACCATCCATAATGAAAATCACCATTATAACCACCATTAATAGTACTTAGGTCAGGAAACCACACTCACAAAGACCACCACCACCGCCACGATGCTTTACGACCATAATTAATTACACCATCACCATTGTTGCATCGTTAACCCCATCAAAACCACCACCATTTTCGTTGTTGTCACCATATATGCCTTGTAGAGCCGAGGACTTGTAACTTCTATGACTGTTTAGCCTCTCGCCGCATGGGTTCGAGTCCCGTTTAGGATGTAGGACTTACTGTAAGAATGTCTATATATTAAGAGTTATAATTATAATACAATAAATATTTGTTACCATTATCGTTATCGATATTAGAATCATAACCCTTATAACCATGATGATTTGGAACACCACTGGGTACATCTGAGCAAAGTCATACTTATTTCGTTCTAGAGAACCTCTTAGACCCTTCGCTCGGTACACATCGGCCATTTCTACAAGATTTACGGAAAGTGGCGGAAAGCGATGACGGGATCAGATTGCAAACTCGGCCTAGTTATCTCCTTAACCCATCAAACTTCCATCAAAAGCCCGCTGCAGACCTTGATGAAGATTGATGAAGATTGTTATTAACGTTACCAAGGCTCCCTGGTGCGTTTACGGAACACACGTTACGTAACACGTCATTACCAGACTCGTCAGCTGATCATTACGTCGAACAATTTTGAGGCGGTGTTTTGTTCTATGGTTCCTAAGACGATTTATGGACAAAAACAATCTCGGACAAAACACTTAAAGCTATGTGTTAGAACATTCAATCATTTAAGTTAGTTTAAACACGCCTGGTGGGGTGGGGGCGGGGTCGGGTGTGGGGGTGTGTGAGTAAGTTTAAATGCTTTCACATTGGTAGTTATAGAAATATCCAACCCTATCTTTATTAATATCTAAAAAAAACTTTATAATGTTATGTCTAATTTTATTTTCACCAAATGCATGGCGGTTTTATGACATATAGCTGAATATGGTGTAGGATACGGTGAGAGCAGCTTTATAAAGTAACAGTACGAGTGCAACTCAGTGCAGCGTAAACAATAACAATTGTTTTGTAAACGACATTCATGTAGATTGTAAAGCATTAGTATCACGTTAAAACTATAATGTAAACGCATAAAAACACCCATTTAAATTTGTGAGACGCATTTTACATCTCATTAAGTACTTTTTTATTCATTCGGAACACCTCGGCTATTATACTATTAGAAATAGAGCCCTCTTTTCCAAGCGCATGCGGAAAGGGCCGAAGATTATGTGTCTGCTTTTTGACCAGTGCCTACAAAGTTTACACACAACTTCTGACGATCCATGCAATCAGTTTCCAGATGTTATACTGACCATTACAAATCTGCTCTGAATGGTTCTGACGTGAAGCCTTATTCCGCTACATTTTGTTGATTATTCATACATGTGGTTGCTATCAAATACGACATGCAAACGATGTATTAAATACCCTTTTGATAGAAACTTAGAGACAACAAATAATGCAGCTCCTGATTAGACAGCTGCCAAGGGCTGATAATTGTATACAGTATTTGGCTAGGCCTAACGATATTAAAGCAGGTAAAGTGATGCGATGATCAGGAAACAGAACGATTGGCAGCCAAGATGGCTCTGCAGGAGTTCGACCTACTTTCTTTGTTTACACTGCCAAATTGCGCAGCAAGTGTTCGCGTTGCGATTGACATCTATATAAGACATGTGCAGGATTGACATCGGATTACCTACTGCGCAGTAGGTTTTCTTTGTTTCTTAGCAATTGACAGCAGAATTGTAAATACGCTGACCAAATGCTTTTGGATTATTCACATTGACATAAAAGATAACGAAACAGTTCGCGCTGATGGAATAAGGAACTTCACATTTAAAAATCTTAGGAAGAAATTAAAATTAATTTCTTGCTCTTTTGTTTATGGTTTCAAACATTCTTTTTGTTCTATTTCATTTTATTTAAGCAACAAAGGTAACAAATTGTTGCTCAATTAAATGTTTAAATGAAAGAAATTTATGCAACTAAGCACCAATTTATCAGCATTATGGGTTAAAAACCAAGATAGTAAACTTAAGAAAGCATGATGACATCTGTATATTTCAAACAAAAGAAAAAGAATATTACACCATTTCACATTGCTAGTTGGTATCTCAACTGTTCGCTTTAAGTGAATTTGATCTGTTCACCCAAACTGCAAATACACTATATCCTACAAGTTTGCCTGTAAGACTAAATACTTAATTTCAATTATTGAACAAAAACCTTTATTTCTCGTCCGAGCACCACTGTTAACTAACTGTTTGTGTAATCTCAGAATGACTTGTAGAATTAACTTCAAAATTTAAGGATTTAGTTGCTATTTTCATTTTAGTCTTTTTCTAGTCATTATTTTGCAGAAATGATGTAGCTTTTTATGTTCGTTGTTTTTACTTACCATCGATGGTAAATAAAGAAAAATGAAATCATAAAATTTAAAAATTACTAACTCAATACACCCGAGTAAGTTTTGAACGGACATAAACTTCCATTTTTGCTAAATACGATAGGAATGATTGTATATGATAGCGGTTCTTTGTGAAAATTTGCCAGATTAAGTGCTACAGCCAGATAAGGCTATTTCAGAAGTGACCGGTCACTGATATGTTTTCTTGGACTAACATTTAAGATACACCGAAAATAGGCATGGTACATCAACATCAATCATAATCATTTATAAATTTCTTTATATATGGATGTTTCCACAAACACGTATTTACATACCATTAACATATAAAGCAAAAACAGCAGTAAATGAGTTTCTGCTTTAAATTTTAGTTATGTTTCCTAGCAAAGCTGGGAAGTTCGTATCAAAACACGCATACATAACAGTGACGTTGCGCGCTTTGTTCGACTATCGAGCGTAACGTCATTTTAGCGCTTATGACGTATTTGGTCAACGAATATGTAGGAATTGTAGTACAACTAAATAAACGTTTTTGCAACATTTTTATATCGTTTGCAAAGTAAATATACTCACATGATGTATACAAAAAAAACATTATGCTATTCAAGTGAACTATCGTGTATTACTCAACAAGCTGTAAATATTTACTATATAAAAGACCAGTTGTAGCATCATGTAGGCCTATTTTAAACCGAAATGCGTAGAAAGAATATGCAAATTAATTATATATATTTTAAATGTCGACAATTCGATACTGAAAACATGTACAATATGGAGACAAATCACAGCCAGATTACCCTTACACACAATGATACGCGTTAATAACTAGGCTGAAATCACCACAGTTCCGTAATTATTTTGGTCGGCTATGTACTTTCTATATGAAAATATGAAAGTCGATTTGTCTGTTTAAATTTAATGCGAACAAAGCTAGTTCGTGTTATTTTGTAATTTAATGTGTGTTAGTTTTCTGTGGCATGTTGTTGTTGTTCTTGGTTTAAATCGAGCTTTATTCAGCTTAGTGCACAAATTGCGACCGTTAATTAGATCAGTCAAAAATGGTTACAACATACATGGATATTTCTTATTGTAAAGTTCAAGTCGACAATGAAATAAAGTGGACATTCTAAATGGCTCTTTAAAATGTCAAGTAAATCATGTGAAGGTGTTGAACTTTATAATTTATTTGTGATACAAGTGCCATTAGTAAAAGCCACAGAGGTCGATATTTTTTTTTTCTGTTTTAATAATAATTGTTAGTAGCGCTATATTTTCTAAGTTTTTTAGTCAACTCTTTTGTTGGTTCTCATTTCATAACTAAAATCTTTAAAGAGTTCATGACGATCTCCAATGTATGTTTGGATAAGAAAAACCCACACACAAAACAACCACAAACAAACAGACAAAACAAGCGACAGAAGAAAGTTTTTTTCCAAATCATATGTGTATTTTCTCATAGAAGTGAAAAAATATAAATGTTTAAAATCTTTTTAAGTACACCGACATAGAAATCAAAATAATAAATAACTCACCAGCTGAACCTCCGACCACTAGAGTCAGTAGAAATACGGTTAACTTTAAGTCCATAACGCGTCTAGGCCCAAGTAGGACCAGTTACTGTTTGAGGCCAGTCAAGTATCTCTAAACGTTTACCATGAAAACAGCGCAGCATCCAAAGTCCATTCCTGCAATCGGCAATCATCGCCAATCTTCGGCATATTCCGCGTCTTTTCGGAAAACGAGCACCACTTCAACCTACTCCACCGATTTATCACTCGTTACTCGAACATGTACCATGGAACAACACTCTTCGATTCAAGTTAATAAAATATACCTCTGTCACAGGTTTACACTTCTTTAGGCCACGGGTCAGCTTTAACGTTGGTAATGAATTACAAATGTGTACCTAATGTTGTTACACTAAATGATTTCAGCGTATAGCTCATTTAGTTTGTAAATCACCTTGTACATATCTGTCTTGCATAAAAAAGTACTTAAAATAAAACAATGCTATGGTTCTTGCTAAATTATGAAAGTAATCTGTAATTTTCAGACCGAAACGAAATACCGTTAATTTAAAAATCATGAATAAAGTAAGCAAGATTCTCCCAAAACACAATAATCTCTTTATCTTTGTAACGCCAAGACTCTTTTCGTATGTAAAAGGGACCTTACTCGAACTATTACAACACTACGTTTTTACCTTCCTCGTTGGTAGATATTTGGTATATAAATATTGCAAAAATCATAAGATTTTTCCACGTTGGAAACTTTTGAAAAACACTGCATAAAATGGAAACTTATCGATTAAGATATGAATGTTTAAAAAAGGTTTAGCGCTTTTTTTAAATAAGCAAATTTACAATAAAATTTATTATAGTTCTTATGTAAAGAATATGAAAATACCGTCCCACAAGGGAGATAACTAAAACATTTAATTCATTTCGAAAATGGGCAATTGGGGGAACAATAACTCTGATAAATAGTATGCTGCAACAGGCTCAAGTCAAGAGACTCACTGCCAGGCATGTCAAAATTCCTGACGTAAAACAAAAGATAAAGAGGTCTATCATGGTTTTGAAGATTCATTTCTTATGTGTACCTGTTGTCGGAACTTTTCGGGGAAAACCTTAAGCCATATACGGTCATATATGTTAAGCCGGTTAAAATACTAAGCCTAGACTTAAGTTAGCAGGGGCGTGCCTTGGCGACTTTTGATCATACGCACTGTTCCTAGGTGGTGGCTTGGGGGGGGGGGGGGGGGGGGGTCTGGGGGCTTCATTTATTTATTCACTCTTTCACTTTTTTTTATCAGTTTTCTCCACCACCAAGCAGGTAAAAGAGTAGAGTTGTGAAAACACATAGATGTAAGCTTGAAAAATACTAAGCTTTTAAAGTAAATTTTGTTGCCTACTTCCTATCGAAGTTAAGGTCCCTTTCTGTATGTATACATAATTATAGTATTTACTGCGATAAAGTTGAAGGGATCTTGATTCATACCCAGCACCCCCATCCCCAACCCCCACGCGCGCGCCAAAATGTTCTGGATCTGCCCCTGAATCAAATGAACGCATGCTAGAAAATTACATCCCGAACCACGTAGCTTGTAACTAGGATTTTGGAATATTTTTACATTCTATGTTCCATGGAGTCAGTAGTTAGTTAGAAATAAAACACATTGTCTTAAATGAGGGTGGCGCATATAAAAACCATGTACCTCTACCAGGAGGTAATTATCGCTTTGAAAGGGGTACAGAAACGCTTATACATTGTCAATTTGATATAGCATTCTGCTTACACTGACCTTAAACTGGCTGTCCCAGTATCGGATGACAGGGTTAGTCGATGTGAAGATAATGTGACTGTGTATGGTAACATCAGATACTGACAGTATTCGACTTCAGTAAATCTTTGATTTTTAATATTTTGAAGGAATCCATGAGTGATGAAGATATAACACAAACACAATGCCTGTATATGTAATCAAACTTATTTACCGCATCTGTTTCGCATCGGACGATCATTTGTTATCATACTTTATCAATGATATCAGTTGTGATATGTGTGTACGATTAGATAGCAAACAGCTGCGTCAGTCGAAATTGTTCGAATCTGTCACGTCAGATGTGACAGTAGACTAAGACTGAATGTAAATGCTGTTGTGTTTTTTTTGTGTCTTGTTTTGATAATAACTATTTCAGAACAAAATATATATAGTCAATCTGAAAAGAAGAAAATTTAATTTGTAGCCAGTTGATTTGAGAATAAGACAGAACTGAATGAGTAACCAGTCGGTTTGAAAATAAGACAAAATTGAATTTGTAGCCAGTCGATTTGAAAATAAGACAGAACTAAATTTTATAGCCCGTCGGTTTGAACATAAGAAATTGAATTTGTAGTCAGTTTGAAAAAAGAAAGAATTTGTAGCAGTTCGGTTTGGGCAATTTATAATCGGGTTATAACTACAGCATACCACCAGAATATTTTGCAACGTGATGTAAGGAGGACATTTGGCACAGAATTTCGCATTGAAACACTGTGTGTAAACTGACGTTAGTCACCAAACTTAAGATGGCGGCCATTTTTTTCAACATGCTTTAGCGGTCGAAGAACCATAAAGTTATGTTGGTTTGGAGATGGTAGGGATAGTTATAACAGATGTCGTCCGCGATGTACCAACTTTTAAAAAAAACTTATTCTTCAGGAAAAAAGACAGACGTTATTTCTTATTTTAGAATATCTAACACGAGAACGTTAGCATGTCCATTTCATTGTCGTGCTGTCGACTATTCTTTAAATTTTAACCTTAATCTCTTTCTCCAAACCGGTTACACACGAATTAGTCCTTGATATATGGTGTAGATCCAGCTTCCTTGGATGCTGTCAGATCAATATCTGCCTTCTTTTGCACTATTTTGGCTGACCGAACTAGCATAGCATCTACCTACATTCTATTTTGTTTTTATATGACACCTTATAACATAGTAATTGTTTATTACAACTTTTATATAGCTCTAATCAGAAATCTACAGATACGGGATATCCGCATAGTAGTCACACGTAGTGCACGTCACGCCTCCTTTACTGATAAAAGGGGCGATAACCTGGAGGATAAGGTGATCACTCAGTAAATATGTGCCAAATGTGTATCCATGGTTAAACTTGACCTTATACGTGGTATTGCCCTGTCTGATAACTCGGTATCCGATAGTTTACCTATATAAATGCAGGTAAACGTTGATTTTTTCCACGGTTTCTGATAATTTATGGATATTTTCTGCATAAACTCATACTTAAGTGTAAGTATAGACGAATTTAAACACTACCTACATTGTAAGACAGTACACTTGTTAAAATATCTCTAGATGTTCATTCTTTCGAAATCTATAAATAAGCACGATGGTGATTTATGCCAACAATAGATACCGACAATAGCGCGGACTACCCGGATGACGATATATCGCGATTATGTCACGTGGTTTTGGTTAGTGAAAAAATATTTATCTCTACAACGTGGCTCCGATAGGTAATACCGAGTTTATTCTTTAAAACGTCAAGAACGAAAATTTACTTCACATTAAAGTCAGTTACAAAAATGGTTTATATACATATATAAGGACTTCACAGCACGGTTCATCTCCCAAATCAACAATTGGTCCCTTATATTTACATTACATTCATGTCTCCTCTATGACCTTATTTTGATGTCATGTTCGCGTTTATTCGTGAATATAGTCCGTAGCAAAATAAGCTCCGCCGACCTAGCCAATCAGCAGTCAAGAATGCAAGCAAGCGCTGTCTACGTCACTGTAATTTTTCGAGAAATGAGCGTATATATATATGTATACATTATATATTCTTTTTGTATTCATGGCATATACTGCTTGGTTAGTATTTACATAGTAAGCTGCCGACCTAACAATTTTAGACTATTCCTGTCTCCAGCGCGACTAAAAGTAGATCTACGTTATTTCCATGTTGTCAAAATCTCAGAGAAAAACAAACTTATCAACGGTGTTACCTATAAGAAAACTTGACTATAAAATACAACGTTAAATATGATAGATAGTTTATTTCAAATCCAGAAGGCCATCAGGCCAATGTGGCAACAGTTTACAATTTACAAATATAAATATGCGCATGCATGTATGTTCAGATATATACAATATGTACAGATATATTCAATGCATAATATGTAATTTTAAATACAAATTAAGTGCATGTATAAAGTTTACATCGAAATAACAATAGAGACTTAAGAAACTTTAATTATTTAGATTTATCCAAATTAATAAGAAAAATATAGAAACAAAATATATTTAAATTAATAAGAAAAATATAGAAACAAAATATATTTAAGTGACTGAATATGCAATATCATAATAATGCGAAAGAAAGCAAGAAAAGAAAAAAGTGAGGATTTATAGATCTTAATTAATAACACAACTTATATTTGCATATGTATCTATTATTTTTTATCATTTTTGTTGCTAATAATACAGCAAACTAAACAGAAAAATGTTTTGCAAAAACTGAGCTACAGAAAGGAGGAAAAACGGAACATAATAATACCAGCTGTTGTGTTCAAATTATCGATATTTTTCAATTAATCCAATGGCCTAGAGAAATTTAACAATAGTAAACGAAATAACTAACAAATATACTAATATAAAACTAAATTAGCAAACCATGCCAAAGGTATGTAGAAGAAAGGGCCACTATATGAACACTTTACATGTTTAATATTTAAATACTTATCCAACAGTCTGTATAATCTACCGTTAATCATAGTTATAATATTGTGTAGTGACACTGACAGCATATATTTATACAAATGTGTAAAAATTACAGGAATCAACCGTAATATACAGAACACGTGAAATTAAAGTCGAATAAAACGGGCTTTTTGATGGAAAAAAATAAAACAACAACAAAAACAACACGTTTTAAACAAATTCAGAGGTGAGGTATCGAGCATGTCATTGTCATGTACTTTTATGCAATGACAACATTGTAATGCTTATTGTTACCAGCCTTTGAAACATATTTTATTCGATGAAATTTGTTTTGCGAGTGACTAAAGTTTTGGACGTGGATATCTCACACATACACAAGAAAGGGCAAACGTGTAGTTTAACTTCTTCGGTCTACTTATTTATGATGTTACATAAAAGGTATGTGCATATTAATAATAAATGATTCATTAAGAGAATGGATAAGTAATATGAAACGACTGACCATTCCAAGGTGGTAACTGTTGGGTTTGCTATTTTTGTAAAATGCCTCATCACAAATTTGTTTTATATTTGGCTTGCATGTGAATGCCTTTGTCCCGTGCCTTTCAAGTTTTGGTATATGTTGCAATGCTTAAGAACTTGTCATATATTCTTATTAAACACAAAAAGCAACTGAATGCGGTACAAAAACAACTAAACTTAAATATTTTACAATTCAGTTTGATGGCGGTGGGTGACTTGCTACATGAGAACATTAATCATCCCAACGCACATTGTTTGAAATTGGGTTGACAATATTTCATAAACTTATAAACCAGTTCTGCTTTAGATAATAAGTGCATACGGGTTGTTTAGATTCTTATGGCCAAACCCCAGATAACAAAATTAATTCAGAATTGTAGTAATACAAAGACAAAGGCACAGTATGACAGCTTTTTACAGGCACTTATTACTTTTGGACAATTTAATCGTAGGGCACGGAAATCGTCTACTTAAACAGATTGTTTGACCGCTTGATGAACAGTTTATGTGAATATACATGATTGCAAGTTCAGTGTTGCCAAGTAGTACTGATACCATTTGTTTTCTTAATATTTACAACTGATTGAAATGACGACGTTCTTATACATGACGAATATGAATATAGAAGAAGAAACAAAAAATAAAACAAAATAAGTATCATCTAGATTTCCTAATCACTACCATTTTATAACAATACTTTAAGTTATTTTGTTTTTACAAATTTATTGGTGTTTGAATATTAAAAGGCATCACTCCAGTTAAAGAACATTTCATAATTGTTAATCAATTAAAACAATAAATTGTCCTAAACTACATCTAAGTGTGTGTGTGTGTGTGTGTGTGTGTATATACAATTTTGAGTGTGCTTAGGATATATTTACTTGTAGAAGGGTTGAATAACTAAAATGGAATGTTTTATTTTTATAATTTAAAATAGTTTATTTAAATTTACCGACTCCGTGTTGAACGTTCTGTGTTTTATTTAGATTTCTCTATAGAGCTAGCATCGTCAATAAAATGCTTGTTAAAAGAATTCTCAATAATTTCACTCCTCAGTATGCTGTTATGCTTTATGAGAAGCTTCGGTGGTATTTTTAATGTTTTTCGGTTTTATAACCACATGCTGATTTCAAATGTCGCCAAATATATTTTGAATTAGTTTTGTTTTTCGAGACCTTATTGAAATATTTTGTCCGTAATCTAACTTATAGTTCAATTTCGATAATTTTTGTAATTCTTAACATCATTCTTTGTTTTACGTACTCTTTAATTTCATTATTAAAAAGTCGATTAGAAATTCTCGTTTTATTCGTTTTGTTTTAAGAGATGCATGTTTTGAGAAATTGAGAAACCCCTCAGGAAGTGCGAGGCTCTATAAAACCGGTTCAAGCACCCAGTCAGTCCTTTTGCCGACTAAGCGTTGCAAGAGGGTAACTGCTGGGTTTGCTCTTCTTGTTAAATAAATTATTACAGATTTGTTCTATAACTTTTGAATTTGTCTTGCATGTAAATACCTCTATCCCGTGCCTTTTCATGGTATGGTATGTTTCAGTGCTCATAGAACTTTTGTCATATATTCTTATTGATAACGCTGTATTTAGTTCGGTAAACAAAAAGTCTGGTGCTTTGTTTGGATTGTTAAACGTTTCACACGCATTTAGGCCTAGTGGCATCAAGCCATTTCAAAATAATGTTGTACCAACATTTTTAAAAATTCTATATGCAATACTATTGTGTTTTTTCTGAATATCATTGTTTAAAACCTTTCGTGAAAGAAATAGGATAATGGTCACTTACTTTCAGAAATGCAAATTTCAACTAAATAATCGTGGTGAGTTGTGTAACCATGATCCATAATATGTCTAGTTTTAGAAGTTGAGCCGTATTGTAATAATATCTTTTGCATTTTCTAAATGGTCGACTGTTTTCATATGAGTATTTGGCATTAAAATCACCAAGGAGATATTTCTTTGTACTTTTCTGTCGCATTCTTTAAAATAGTCAATAGATTAGCATCGATTACATAAACTGCAACCGGACCTGGTAGCGAAATCGGTAGAGCGTCGGCTCCAGGTACGGCAGGCCCCGGGTTCGATCCCGGGCCGCGACATACCAAAGTCGTTAAAAATGGTAGTGGTATAGCTCCCTTGCAAACACTCAAGCAAATATAAGGGTAGTTCCACGACGGGTTGGCCCGGTGTCAGGATAATGTGACTGGGTGTGGTATCATGCCAGGTGTTCACGGCATGCTATACACAGTGAAGGCAGCACTATATCTGCTTCAAGTGGACACCGTCTCCAGATAACTGAAATACTGTTGGTGGGACGATAAACCCAATAAACAAACATAAACTGCATATACCATCAACTTAGCAATAAAGTTGGTAGTAATATGGCATGTGCCACCATGTTGCCATCTTATAAACAGAGACAGTGTATTCGTACATTAAATATGTCACCTCCATTGTTGTTGTTTTTTGGCATAAAATGAATGGCACCAGACCACTTACTAAGACTCTTTTCTATGCAGCTATCTTGGAAGCCTGTTCATTCTTTTTAAAACGCCCAACTGATGCAGACTTAGCACCATACGGATTATTAATTATCGAATGTCCTTAATCAAAAGTATCACTGTACACTCGCATAGTCAATCCAATCAACTTTCACCACTCATTGCCCGGACTATGGTGTCACGGGTGTATCACGTCAAGTTCCAAGTACAGTGTGTACTTCCTGTCTTATCTTTTTGCCTGTAAAGTGAAAATCAATCAAATTTATATACTGTAAGTCTACACCTGGCAACTCCTGTTGGGAACTGTCTAATCAGGATCTACGAGATTTGCTGCTAAGTCTCTATAAACACGCACTTTTACCTGAAGTTATTGATATGTTACCAGAAACTTTAAACGTATAAGTAGTCAAGTTAGTAAGATTCATCGTAACATCACTGGGACTTCAAATCCTTTCGGGAGCTCCTTATTGTAATGAGCAAAATACTGATCTTTGAGAGCAGTTGCCACATCCCAAGCAGATGGGCGCTTTTCGGGGTCAACATGCCAGCACTTTTGAACAACCTCCTGGAGCCCTTGCATCATTTTAAATTTTTCGTTCAAGTTAGGGCGCAGTCCATCTTTAATAAGTGAGTTCACTTGAAGGAATGGAATATCTCTGAAAACCTCTGCATATGCATCTTTGGCATACCAAAGTTCCCACAGAAGAATTCCCAGGCTGTAGATATCGGTAGAGCAATTGTACCGCTGATGGGTCAGGATTTCAGGAGACATATGAGTGATGGTTCCAGCGAATGTTGTAGTAACAAGAACTTGGAGTCGCGCACAGCCCATATCACACAACTTCGCATGGCCATTTTTGATCTGCAATAGACATTAGTACATAGGAAGTCTTGGTAAGTTTGATATCATTTAATAATGAAACATAACAAATCAAATCAAATTAGCAATGTGCAAAAAGATTTGGCTTCGGTAACAGATCTTTTCAGAAAGATCAAAAGCGATGCTAAAGTCCATGAAACAATGTTATCGCTAGAATTCAATTCAATACCAACATATCTGGCATAAAACTGTATAAAACAATAGATATTTACTCATAATTTAGTCTGACTTAAAAAAGATGTTTTATCTCCTACCGGTGTCTATAAATTTCTCAACATAGTCTATGGTGAAAGTTGTTTGCAAAGATTGCGGAAAATGCCGGCCGTGACGACGATATCCTCCAAACGAGGCCGCTTAATGTGACGAATGGTAGAAACCATAGTGGAGCTAGAAATGTCGACCACTCCAGACCTTAGTTTTTTGAATTTCTAAATATATTTATTTGTGCATTAAAGATATATCTTGGTATTTAGAGATATCTCTGTATTTTCAGTATCCAAAGTTCAAAGATTCGCAATGCAAATGTTTTAGATATATAACGTGCCCAAACTGGACGTCTAGCATCAATGACTCGAAGCAAAGAAGCTCGGGAGCCTGGCGTCAATACACTAGCTCACCCTAACCTTACTTAATTAAGTGTGTAAGTCACTGTTGGCACGCACACGTATTTGTCACAAACCTTTACTGGCTCACACGTGTCACAAACCTGGTCACAAACGCCCCTTTAATGCACAGACAATGCCAGGCGCGTACGCGCCTCTTCACTGACTCTTTTGTGCAGATTGTCAGTCTCAAACATGCCTCCTCACGTATGCGCATCTAAACTGAAATGATGTTCGCTGAACGGATGTGCCTCAACCACCGAATCGCCAGAGCCAGTCACGCCCATTGCTCTTTAAGCACGTCCGAACACTTCCGGATTAAGCGCAGCCTCTCTTCTATGACGTGCCCTTCGGAAGTGTGAACACTAACGTTTCGGGGAATCTAATAAAACCTCTTTGGAAGTCGAACCACTTACGCCCTGAGCACGACCGAAGCTCCTGGGAGCCTAACCGGCTTTGACATGCAGCCTCGGAGTGCCTTGACCTAACACAATGACCGGGCGGCACAAACAACTCTGAATTGTGCTTAGTTTATAGTGTGACCCGACTTTCTTTAAAATACACAGTTAGCAAAGTGAAGGTCCGTTGCCTAGGAATACATGGACTGCTTTAACTACAAACCAAGCATTGGTAAAGTAAGCAAAAAGAGAAATCAAAACTCTAGAAGAAAATCTCAGACATTTAGTTGTCGAAAGTTTATTCTAGCCTTTCACCCTTTGGCTTATGTCAAGCAATACATTGAGTCTTGTATAGCTGGGATCTGATATGCTAGAATCATCAGAGGTTCCGATAGGTTTCGACCATTTTACGCCCAGACAGGAATATCAGAAAAATATGTAAATTAACTGAACATCTACTTCAGCGCTAGCAAACAACTTAATTATTTTTTTAAAAAAAAAAAAAGAAAATTGCCGAAAATACATATTATAGCACACTTTTGATGAAATAATAATCTTATCTCTACAACTGAATACTTGCAGCGTTAAAGCTTCTTTTGTCACTAAAGGTATGTATCTATTTTACCCTAAAGGGAAATAATTCTCTTTTGCATGTGTTGCCGTTCAATTTTCACAACTCATACATAGTAAACTTGTATGTCTATCATGACATTGCCACTTAGCATGGTGTGAAAAGTGAAAAGTATGACGTTTGTTAGTCGTACTGTGGCGTGTTTTAAGTGAAGTGACTTGTTTAAACGTTTTGTAATGTTGAGGCGTGATGTATTACAGGATGAGTAGCACCATACGCACATATAAAATGCGAAACACGCTTTTCATATGGCATATAGCGGTTTCAAGAACATATTTCTAGATAGAAAAATATGGACTTTTTCGACTGTTTATTTATCGTTTCGTAAAGACTACGGACTTAATCTACTATTCACTGAGCGCCATTCGAATGTTGCCAAATAATATCTTTAACAACATTTTGAAGTCTTGTGATGTTTAGTACGAGTATATTGTGTTCACGTGTACTTGATACATTGACGAAACAAACTAACATACCAGCACGTTAGAGAGTTTAAGGTCTCGATGGATAAACCCCTGGTCGTGGATGTATTGGAGGCCTTTACATATGTCGATAACCATACACACAAAAAAGCGGAACGCACCTTCTCTTGCTGGCACACTTCTAAATTGGCTGCAAACATAAATGCATTTATTAAAGCTTTGCCGTTAGAAAAATCATATATTTTTCATTAAACAAATAAAAATTAAATAAATATTAGTTTAAATATTTAAGCATAATCATCTGATATAGAACAAAAAGGCAGAATAAGTGACTCATTTTCTCTACCTACGTCTTTGAAACATTAGGATATGTTAACACTGCAACCCCTTTTCGTATATCTGTTCGGCCTTTGTTAAATAGTGTAACCTTTATATGAAAATGAGCATATGCAGCGTGGTAAACAAAAATAAAGCATTTCACATCGAGTGTCATAAAATGTCTGTTAGAACCTAGCAGAAAATTATTATTTATGATGTAAGTCAAGAATACGAATAACTGCACTTGTCAAAAGAGAGCGCATCCTGGATATAAGGCGCACAACTACTACCACCTCGCTTAATTGGACGAAGACAGATTAAAGACAGCGTACACATCTTGGATATCGTTCTCAACACGCTACAAGAAGACTACCAGGACATCCATTAATGAATAGATAAATAATAAAAGGGCCTATCAAAATTTTCACAGATATTTAAATTTAATGTGAGTTATTGACAAAGGCAACCAAGGTTAAATGTAAATGTGACAAAAACACAGAGACGAGACAACACACACACGCACGCACGCACACACACACACAGAGCACACACACACACACACACACACACACACAGCACACACACATCACCAGTTAAAGCCTTGGAACGGTCAGTCGGCAAAAGAATTGCTAAAACACCCATCCATTTTGTTCATTTGAGTACTTTGCAACAGCCCCGTATAATATAGAAAGTTTCATATTTTTTAAACGAGATTAAATGCACAAAACTAGGTTAAACTGGGTCAAACTTGACCGAAATAAAATTCTTCTCTCATTAACGTAGGGGACCGTGCCTCAATTTTTTTGAAACTTGTCTTAAGCCTGGTTTGTGGAGGGCTCCAACCTCCCACTTCCTGAAGATTTTTCTATCAAACACACAGTGTAAATAAAAATATCCTGTCAATGAACAACTTAACAGTAAGCACCTGCATCGGAAGTAAAAAAAAGGTACAATGAACTTATATAGAGACAAAATAGCTGGTAATAAAATAGCATATGTACAGTTGATAAAAGCCTCTGCAACTTCAAAATTCCAAATAAGAGAGTAGTTTGAAATAAAACAGCCCAAGCGCAGACGTATAAGAACAATTTAATGACGTCATACAATGCCATGGCGTCATATGCCAAAAGTGTCAAAAGTGACATGTAAACAATACAAAGAAATCGTCGAATTTTAGAAAACAACCCAAACCAACAAAATAAAAATGTAGTATTGCTAGCAGTTAATAGATGATAAGTTTTAAAATAACATATCATAAAAGCCGAGGATTTATTCCCAGTTGGCATATTTTATTATAAAGGTACAAGAAATCCATCAGTGACTGTCCAATTATGGCTGTAAGTCACTGTTTTCATCTAGTCTCAACGACCTGTCCGGTCAACGTGTAATTTAAAAGCAATGCATGTTCTTGACTGTAAAAGGGTCAATTGCAAGCAATGCAGTACAACGAATGATTACCGGGTTGTCAAGACCAGCAATTAATTTTCTGATAAGATTTGTAAAGTGGTCAGAAAAGTTATTAAACCCTTGATTTTCTTAAACTTGTATCATACATTTCCATAAAATGCAGGATGGCTTATGTCTTTCTGCATCAGTGTTTTCATACTGCAATTATAAATAAAAATCATTGCGGTGAAAGAATTTTAAAAACTATTTTCTTAATTTGTGAAAACGAAAGCCTTGTAGCAATGGAAATTTTATATCCTTGCTGACTAAGTGATAAACCACTAATTAATGTCTTATTGTGTAAAAACTAGAAGTAGTTAAGATAATTTAATACACCCAAAGAAGATTTGTTAATACTGTTATGTTCAGCGAGCAGTGAATTAGTTTTAATGAGCAAACAATAAAGACCTGTTTGTAGCACATTAAATATACCGGTAGTTGAGTTAAACAGAACCTTTGCATACACCCACTCGTGTAAGTCAGAATCTTTACAGCAACGGGATAACCGTAGTACATGCCAGACATGCTGAGGAGAAGACAAAACAACGTCAAGGATCTGCAGCTAGAATGTCAGGATACATGGTTCACATAGACTCTTCCAGTAATAATACCCTTTACTGTTTTATTAGGATATTATTCTGTGTTTGTTTATTGGGCTTATTGTCCCACCAACAGTGTTTCAGCTGAGAGCAGAATAGGTTCATAAACTTTATTTAAAAGAAAGTTTTTAATGCAACAATATAAGCTTTAATATATCATTATAAAACCGCGACAACAACATAGTTACTTACAAACATTGCAAGCTTTTTCGTCCAAACACACGATCCCTCAATGTGTCGTCACAAAGCTCAGAGAGTAACCACAGGTGACAATTTGTAACCCTTTTCCAGGATTGAGTAAACTTTTCCTCATCATCCCCCTCCTGTTCCTTAGAAACTTCGCGGGAACTTTCATCGGACTTCTCGTATGCAACTCCAAGAAACCTGATGACATTTGGGTGTTGAAGAATCCTATAAATATAACGTAGAAAAAGTCACCGCCATAACCACAATCAACGCAAACTTTATAGTCATATTTACTTTAATCAGATATTAAAACGCATAAATTACTATCAAGATTGCGATTCCATTGGCGTTTTTCGTTTTCCAGTGAAAATGGTCACTGAACAAGACTATTATACATTCAAGATATTTATGTAGATAGATAATTGTATTCATAGCTAATTATCTTAGGTATTTATCAAAGTCGGAAGATACCACGATGAAACACTTAACATAAACGGATACATTAAGATATATTAACCACTGAAAGTGCATATGTCATCTGTTATATGAAATATATTGCAATAGATAAGACTCACACACGCATACGCATGCGCTCACGGGCAAGCTCATTTGTAGAAACAAATACATATGCAGAAAGTCAATGCGTTCACTTGAACAGTTATGAATACACACCTTCTTACACGCACGTGTAAGTGGATGTAACAAGTACAAGCACACACACAAGTACAATGATACGATCACACTCCAGCACACACTAAACAGGAAATACCTGAGGCAATCAATCTCTTCAAGTTGCGAGGTCATTTGGTCGCTTTCCATTGGAGCTCTCATCACCTTTACTGCCACATCATTGCCTCGAAAGTTTCCATTGAAAACATCAGCAAAGCTGCCACTACCCAGTCGTTTGCCGATTTTTACTTCATCGATATCAAACAGGTCCTCAGATACAAAGTGAAGTTTATACGTCTTAAATTTCCAGACTATGCGTCTCAATTCTCGCTGTAGAGGTGTAAAGGCTTCCACGATCTGCTGAGAACTTCTGACGTCGTTAACGATACAATTGACGAGCCTTTCATCAGCTTCTATCTGCTTTGGAATGAAGTCTGTACAAAGCTCTTTGATCTTTTCTTTGTACTTTTGAAAGTATGTCTGCATGATAAACAACTCAACGTTGTTCCTGGTGAACGCCAACTCCATCAATTTTTCTGCCCAGTCTTTCATGAATGAAGCCTTATTCTTCTTGTATTTGGTTCGCTGTTGTGCTGCTTTAACGCTATCAGCGATGACTACGCCAATGCCGACGGGAAGAAAGAGGATACCAGCAGCAATCACCAAAGGAATCCAAAGCGGTGCCGCCACACCAAGAATAACTTTTTCTTTTGTTGAAAAAACAGTCTGTTCAGACGGCTTGGCTGCTCCTGTTGAATAGGAGAAAACATTAAGTTTGGAAAATCGGACCAAAACAACAATAACAACATAGAAGCACGATTTTGTATTTGGTTGATTTAACTATGAATCAAAAAGATATGCGACGTTGGTGTCGGTGTTTAAAAAAATGTGGCGTACATTTACCAAACCATTTTTACTATTTATTGAGGGACTATTTTTCAAAGAAAACAAAATTGTTCGGATGAAGACACATAAAAAACTACTAACTTTTTATATCAATTATAGGTGTTAAAATACCGCTCATATACTCTGGTTATAATGTATCCTTCGGCACGGTATGACCTATAAAAGTGTTGGTGTGCGATAAAACCCAAATAACAAATATAATGTATCCACGTTTGTATCATAAAACGCACGTTGTAAATCAATAATAAAATGTTTGCCAATATTAATTTTTCATAGATTATTAAAAGGAGTTCAATATATCATTGCAAAATAAATGTGCTTTACTGATGAATAAATGCAAAAAAGAAACATGCTGAGTTTACTATAAAACGCTTTATCTCATAAATAAACGAAGTTGATTCCCTTTTAAGTTTGATGCAATTTATTGTTTCAGTTGACACTACTTAATTTGATGAGTGAGGCAGTCATTGTCGCGAAGTTATATTACATACACCATGAAGGACTTAGACAGTTTTAAGAGTTTACACAATGTGTTTTTGGTTGTTGTTTAAGTGGCTGCTTTTATATTACTCGGGGCTTGTTTTGCGATTGCATCACTATGCTGGCAAAATGTGAGGTTAGACGACTAAGCAGAAGAAAGAACTTATGTGTTAGTCAATTGTTCGACGCATTTTGCAAGAAGAGATTAAGCCGCTTGCGTCCTGTCAAAACAATAGGACCATATATACCCGTAGATGACATGAGGCAAACATCGTCTGTGTCTCCTTCTATCATAAGGTCCAGTTCCTTGCACTGCTCATCTAACAGCGCACATTTTTCTTTGAACATGTTTGCCAGGTCTGTTGAAGTTCTTGTCATCATGTCGCTCTCTTTCTCCCATTCTTTCAATATTTGTTGGATTCGCGCCATTACTTTCTTTTCGGCTTCCAGTTTCGTTACTTCGAAGTCACCGACAGCAATTTCTGGTGCATCAGATTCACTCCAATCCAAAAGTCGGTTCCTCACTGCCGAGGAGTTAACATAAAGGTAAAGTTGGCCTGCCAACTCAAGACATCGTGTTTTTGCAGTCTCCAACATCTGCTCGCTGACCTTTAAAACAAATTATGATCCTTGGGATAAAATTTGATGATCAGCATACCAAAATCATTTGAATATATCGTTTTCGTTTCGAAATTTCAATCCAAGCCTTTTGTGTCATTTGAAAGTATTGACTTTGGAATATACAAATGTTTTATTATTGCACGTTACTCCACGTGCAATCGTGTCGTCGTTTCCTCTGTTCAACCACAATGTCCTGATTCAGTACTTCTTTTTTTTCAATTTTAATACACGATGACGCGTAAACATGATACGCACACGCACCAGGTCATAAATTTATTTCAAACGAAATTCAAAGTTATTTATTAACTTTTCTGCAAATTGTCGTAACTAAAAAATCGTATATTTGTGTGTGTGTGTTTGTGTGTGTGTGCGCGCGTGTGTGTGTGTGTGTAAAAATAAACATTGGGATTTCATTAAAACGATTTAAACATAAACAAAATATTTCTACACATCACTCATAGATACTACTACGTTAGCTACATAGGTCATGCCGAATAAAGGGTGCACGTCATTGATTTCAAAACTTGGACGTTAATAACTTCGAAATTTGAAAAGCAAGTGATAGTCATGTTATAGCGGATACAATTTGAATTAGATAAGATTTCGTTGATTGTTGATACTTTGAACAGACAAAAGATCATCTGAAGCATTATAATGACTGAACGTCGCCATAATATATACTGTGTTGGCTTGATGTATATATAAATCAAGGTCATGAATAGTTTCACGTTTCCATTTGTATACGCCGTATAACTTTACACGCTAGATGTTACATTTAGGTTTTTCATTCTCTTGTTTTGAGCAGATAAATGGGATAAATGGGAAAATAAATGTTGGTTTCTGGTTGGTAATCAACGTGTTTGTAACATTCCATTCGTCACGGCATCGCAATTGTTCTAAATAGTTTAAATGTATAGTAGCAATAGAACGTATACATGTAGCTAAACGATTGCAATTTCTCTTGATTACTTTTATGAAATCATTATCTAAATTTAGAAATAAACTGTTCTGATTTCAAAGTTCTTAACGTCAACAGATACAGATGAATTTACTTGCATTACGCTTTCACTGGACTCGACGATTGTTTTTTTTTCAGATAACTGGAAAAAATAACGGCCATGACATTTTTGTCTCAGTTTCAATAGGTAAATAAGAAAAGGTCCTATCAAAACTTCCACAGATATTTAAACTTTATTTACCAGTATACAAAGGCAAACAAGGTAAATGTAAATGTGACAAAAACACAGAGACGAGACACAACACACATAAAGAAAAACCATCAGAACGGTCAAATGTTTGCATAGATCTGATTTGAAACTAAGCACAAAAATGTAATGGTCGTAATTTTTTCCAGTTATCTGTAAAATAGCCATATACTGAGCCCTTTATGGTATTTGGATTACATGTACTTACTTTATCCGACTCAATCCTTAGTTTGTTTACGCGAGTTAGTACTTCATCTTTCATCTTCAGCTTTTCTTCCTCGGACTTTCTGGCGTTGTTGATTCGTGAAGATACGTGACTCTGAATATGTGACAGGAACTTGTCGATCCATCTAAAGACAAAAACAAAACAAAAATCACTTGGAAGTTTTGTCACTTTGATCATTGGTCCATAATAATAATAAAAATAATAATAATAATAATAATAATAATAATTATCATAATAATAATAATAATAATAATAATAATAATAATAAAACTTATAATTATAACTATAATTATAATACATGTAATAATAATAATGATGATGGTGATAATAATAAAAATAACAATAATGATAATAATAATAATTATAATAATAACAATAATAATAATAACAATAATAATAAAAATAATATTAATGTGTTTTAATAATAATAATGCATAATTATAATAATAAGTATATTATTATTATAATTATTATAATAATTACAATTATTATTATTATTACCATTATTACTATTATTATTATTATTATTATTATTATTATTATTATTATTATTAGTATTATAACCTGTAATGCCGATCCACCTTCGCTTGTAAAGATCTTGGCATCAATCGTTTCAAGCCAGCCAACATATTCTTGAACATATCTGTATGACCCATACCGTTTTCTACAAATCGAGCTGCCTGTGGATGTAAAATTGCAACACTTAAAACGATGCTTCTATTAACATATTACAGTAAAGTGCTAAATCCTTACGCTAATCGACACTACTATTAATCTGCTATAGTTTGACAACCATATATCGTTACACCTGCAATTCATTTAACATAATAAAATGTAAACATACATAAATCCTCAGCCAAAAGAACGATTAAGCCTGATAAGAACAAAGACTGAAGCAGTTAGGGATGGGATGGGATTAGCTAGCATTTTTTGCCAATACAATGCAGCGACATTTCTATCATTATAGCACAGGGGCACTTATAAGGTGCCCGGGGACTGAACCCGGCCGGTCATTTTACTGAGACCGACGAGTCAGGCGTAATGCTGTCCCCTTGGCCCCGAGCGTTAGGAGGGAAGCCACTACTACCAACTTTACAGTCTTTGGTTTGACCCAGAAACAGGCTGAACAACAGCTGTATGATAGCACGACTTTTTACAACTTACTATAAAGACATTACATACGTTGTTATAAAGTTGTAGATTTAAGAAGGAAGCTAAGATGGAACTAATGGAAGAACAACGCTATCCTAAAGAAAAATAGCATTCTGAAAGGTTAGCTTATGCGCCTCTTTCCAGAAGCGGGTTGGTGCAGAGGGTTTCGTCATGTTTGAGGACCGCCTATCAGGGTATTACTTGACTGAATGGAACGAACACTACGGTTATTTGTGAGTGCTACAGATAGGTTAGCTTTGGTGTCGTAAAGATTTAGAGTGTTGATGTTAGACATTTACCCGTAAATGGGCTTATAAATGCTACAGTCCTAAAATCCTAAAGGGCTTTGGGTTAACCAGGGACTAAATACTATTAACACTCATAAATGAATACAAACCTTAGGTCGATATACCCTGAAATACTGTATTTTAAATGTATTGGATTTGTTTGTGTATATTTAACGAACACCGTACCTTGGATGTGCTCATTTTAAAGATGCTGTCCTCTGATATGTTGGGCTGAATACCCTTTAACTTTTCCACCGTGAACTTCCAGACCTTCTCTTCTTCTCCTCTTTCCTCGACTATGTCCCATTTGTTGCACACGAAAATCGTACTATCGCAGTCGAAAGAAGCCAAACGTCCTTCGAGCTCCCATTTTGTCTGTTCTTTTAGAATTCTGACGAGCTTTAACGATAAAGATGATGAATAGCGTTGAACATACTAAATTAGTCCGAGGTAATGCAGAGTTTGGGTGAAGTTTTAAATTACCGCAAACATTTAAAAAATTGACCTAGTACTAGGCAAAGGCAGGGGCGGATCCAGAAAATTTTGATGGGGGTGTAGTGTGAATCAAGATCTATTCAACACTATCGCAATATATATATATATATATATATATATATATATATATATATATATATATATATATATATATATATATATATATATATATATATCGGGTTCGATCCCGGGCCGCGACATACCAAAGTCGTTAAAAATGGTAGTGGTATAGCTCCCTTGCTAACGCTCAAGCAAATATAAGGGTAGTTCCACGACTGGTTGGCCCGGTGCCAGGATAATGTGACTGGGAGTGGTATCATGCCAGGTGTTCACGGCATGCTATATACAGTGAAGGCAGCACTATATCTGCTTCAAGTGGACACCGTCTCCAGATAACTGAAATACTGTTGGTGGGACGATAAACCCAATAAAACAAACAAACAAACACTAAAAATTATCAAGGCAGACATGTATATACACACCGTTAGGCAAAACTTACATGGTAAAAGATATGGGTGCACCATTTAATCGATTACATTTGAATTTTGTAGTCAAATCAGATGTTGCCACATGATGTGCTAGGGTAAAAATCACCCTGTATGATTAGTGCAATGGCTGCTTCTAGGAAAATGGTCGGGCATTTAAAAAAATGTTTGTCAAACAAATCTTGTAGTGAAAACTAATTGACCAACAAATATCTGGAGCACTGAACACATATATAAATACACACTAAGGGACCAAAACTTCGATCTAACAGACAAAATTTACTTAAGCTTAGTAGTTTTTAAGCTTACATGTATGTGTTTTCACAACTCTACTCTCTTACCTGGTTGATGGTGGGATGCATCCCCTCCATTCACCGCCCCCCCCCCCCCCCCCCACACACACACACTCACCTGAATCAATCACTAGGACAAGGCGAAGACACGTAGGTTAATGTAAATATAGCAAAAACACACAGAAGTAACATAACATAGAGAAACAATAACCACCTTGGAACCATCAGTTGAAAAAAGGACCGACTTCTGTGCTTTACCCGGTTTACGGAGTTCTCCAGCCTCACACTTTCTGAAGGTTTATCTCAAAGACGAACAATGTTAATAAAAATGTCGTTGTAAACAGACATATGCCCCCGAATTCATGTCCAGTAAAGCAAATTTTGTCTTGTGCGCGACACGTCGGTCCTCTTCATGTATTTGACATTTCTGCCAGGCTATTTCAAAATCCCTGAAGCAATGACAGAGTTACTGAGCGGACACGACCACCTGTGCAATTCTAGGGATTATGACTTTGACCTGTAAGTGTGACCTTGACCTTCGAGTAACCGACCTGGGTCATGTGCGCGAAACGTCGTCTTCATAAGTGACATTTCTACCAGGTTATTTCAAAACTCACGGAAGCAATGACAGAGTTACTGAGCGGATACGACCACCATTGCACTACCAGGGTTTATGACTTTGACCTTTAAGTGTGACCTTGACCTTCGAGTAACCGACCAGAGTCTTTTGCGTGACACGTCGTCTTTATGAGTTTTACATTTCTGCCAAGTTATTTTAAAATCCATGCAGGAATGGCGGAGTCATTAAGCGGACATAGATATCGGACAGACAGCCGGAAAGACAGCCGGACAGACGGTTTGACTACTAGATGCCCGCCATCGGGGGCATAAAAAAAGTTAGACAAATAACAGCAAAGGCCTGCTTCGGGAGTAAATAACTGGGAAAATATGAGTAACATAACTGTTACTAAAATGACACATTACATAATGTACAATATGTACACAAGATCAAGGCTAAATCCACAGTTGACAATAGCAATTTTATGCCTATTTTGCAATAAGACTGCCAACACAAAATGTGTATTTCCTGCTGTTTATCATTTTTTGATTAAAAAGCAATGAAACATGATACCACACTAGAGTAAATAAGCATGAAATCACTACACGATATCACACTAGAGCAAATAAGCATGGAAACACGACACGATACCACACTAGAGAAAATAAGCATGGAAACACGACACGACACCACACTAGAGAAAATAAGCATGGAAACACGGCACGATATCACCCAAGGGCAAACAAGCATGGAAACACGACACGATACCACACTAGAGAAAATAAGCATGGAAACACGGCACGATATCACACTAGAGTAAATAAGCATGGAAACACGACACGATACCACACTAGAGAAAATAAGCATGGAAACACGGCACGATATCACCCAAAGGCAAACAAGCACGGAAACACGACACGATACAACACTAGAGAAAATAAGCATGGAAACACGGCACGATATCACACTAGAGAAAATAAGTATGGAAACACGACATTATATCATACAAGAGCAAACAAGCATGGAAACACGACACGATACCACACTAGAGAAAATAAGCATGGAAACACGGCACGATATCACACTAGAGAAAATAAGTATGGAAACACGGCACGATATCACACTAGAGCAAATAAGTATGGAAACACGACATTATATCATACAAGAGCAAACAAGCATGGAAACACGACACGATACCACACTAGAGCAAATAAGTATGGAAACACAACATGATATCATACAAGAGCAAATAAGCATGGAAACACGACACGATACCACACTAGAGCAAATAAGTATGGAAACACGACATTATAGCATACAAGAGCAAACTAGCATGGAAACACGACACGATACCACACTAAATAAAATAAGTATGGAATCACAAAATGATATCATACAAAAGCAAATAAGCATGAAAACACGACACGATACCACACTAGAGCAAATAAGCATGGAAACACGACATATAAAACTAGAGTAAATAAGCATGAAAACAGAACAAGATACCTAACTAGAGCAAATAAACATCCAAAACTCAAAGTCAGCTGTCTTGCGTACTTTCTAATGGCATGATGTCTGTGCTATGTTTTGTACGGACCAAGTCCCTTCTCTATAACGTTTTATGTTGCTTTGTTCTTAGTACTTCTTACATGTCCTAATGACACTTTTTGTAAAACCACTAGTGTAGTGTACACCCACTTTCGTTATTCAACTTAGTTCATCGTGTCTAGAATGTTGGCAACTGACTGTACTTCACAAAAACATGTGTGAAAAACAAGGTTGCTGCCATGACTTTTCAATCGCTTTTTTCAAATGGTTGATAAGGATACACTTGTTAGTGCGTTAATCTTGTACAAGATAATGTAACTTAAGAATCACAATCAATCGATGAGCCCTGGTGACATGGCAACAGGTTTTATTGCATAGGCTGTTTATTGTCTCATCTTACTGGACTGTTTACTAGCTTTTGCTAATGCATATATCGATCCACATCAGGTTAAACATTTATGCTGGTTTATACATGGTTCTTTAAAATGATTTTATGTTAATAAACAATATAGCAAGGTTTGTGTATTCCCATTAAGTCGCCGGATTTCTGTCTATTACACACATTGCTCTGTATCATATTACCGTTAAAGTGCAGGCATGCGTACCTTGTCTTCCTGGATACCTCCTGCAATAGAGCTGTTGATAATGTAGATGAATGCTACTGCTTTGGGTAGAAAGTCCATGAGGCGAGCGGTCATCTCTTCGCTCTCACCAACGCCAGGGGTGTCAACGATCGAAACCCTGGGCTGTAATTAAAGATATATTAGCAAAATTGGTTCGTTATACACTGTGGCTAAACTTAAAGCATTTATTATTGCGAAATAGGTAGCATACTTGCAATAATAATGCTAATTAACAATGTATTTAATAAAATACTCTTATGAGCCCATACATAGAGGGGCGCTTGAAGAATTCATCTATACTCATTTCTTTCTGACCTGATTTCTATATACACCACCACATTCTAAACTACAATAATCTATGTTGTTGGTATTTTTTGTGTCGTATTGGGTCGGGTTTTGGGACAAACTACATTGTGTGCCCATGTACCACGGTATGTACAGAAACAAGTAAAGTCAATATAAGACATAAAATATGTTTTTTAAAGCTTTTGTACGAAGCAAGGCATCTTGTTGAAGACACACCTGGCGTGCGTTCAGTATGATCTATACGCCTATTACAGTTGCCTATGAAAGACAAATGATATAATTAATCTGTCAGCATAAAAGGTCATACAGTAAACGCAAATGTTTTGTTTTATGACCTAAAGAAACCTTCATAACAAACAGTAACTAAACGATTGCAAACGGCTTTAGAATGAATATTGAACGCCCACCTTAACAACTATAAATACAAACGAAAAGCATAAAGTTGTTCAGGTGTGCGTTCAGCCCCTTATCGTGACAAGTATGCTTACAGATTGCTTGATCCTGTTTTAAAACTGTTCGTCGTATATATAAATATTTTGTGAAATATCCAACGTTCACTGATTTGCTAAAAGTAAAATGTAAATTTGTATAAGTCGATAAGATATAAAAAGGCATTAAAGATAAATTAAAGCAAAAAAAATTGATATATAAATAGTAGCTACATGCAATTGCATAACTGGAGAATACAAGTATATATATGACAAAGTCCTATGAGTATTGCAACATATACCAAACTCCGAAAAGGCACAGGACAAAGGTATTTCACATGCAAGTAAAGTGAAAAGAAAGAACAGATTTGTGAACCAAAAGAGCGCACCCGACAGATACCGCCTTGGAACGGTCAGTCGGCAATATGGGCCGACTGGGGTGCTTAAACCGGTTTTACAGAGCTCTAACCTCGCACTTCCCTGACAGGTTTCTTCAAATGCAAGCAATGAAACTTACTTGGACTTCATTTACCCTCGCCTTTAATTGTGAATTATTTTGGCGAGCAATGAAAAGAAAACCGATCTATTTAAATACAAAATGTCAAAGCGCTGATGTTTTCTTTGATAAGTTATGATGAAAGTAGTGACGTCACAAAATAATGTCCACAGTGATTAGAAAAGAAGGGGATATTATTTCCATTAGAAAAAAATAAACAAAGATAGTTGATTATAAGTGAAATTGACTTTTTGAATCAAGAGGAAACATGAAATGAGTAGAATAAATGGTTGAAGCATCCTGTTCATGTGAAGATGGATTTGACGAACCAAAGTCCAATATCCATTAAAGGAAATACAAGTATCAATCCTTATAGGATAAATTAAATGGCAACAGAGATTACTTGCACGGGGAGATTATTTACGACCACAACACTGCACAAGTACAATTGTTGTGATCATGAATAATAATATGTGACACGTTTTCTAAAAATAATAATTCACATCAGGTCATGACAAATTATGAAAGATACATCGGAGTTGTGTTTAACCACAAATCCCCCGCATATCAGTTGGAAAAAGAGTCTCATCGTATTTAATCACCGTTTCGACTCAAACCCATGCAGCGATGAGCCATTCATTAGACGATGGCACTTGACTATGGTTGATAAACGCTGTAATGACTTAATCTAGCCAGGGATAAATAATTCAGCCAAATCTACGTTATTATCCTAACTAGCATTCTACTAAGTCGGGTTGATAACACTCGAACAAAATTTATTTATACTAATTTTCATCTCAAAGCTACCAAGTTTATGTAAAAATCATAATACACATACGAGCAGTAAGAGGCACCCAATACATTTGATACTTATGGAAACGTGTTAGAGCTCTGTAAAACCGGTTTAAGAACCCCAGTCGGTCCATATTGCCGACTGACCGTTCCAAGGCGGTAACTGTCGGGTTTGCTCTTATTGTTAAATGACTCGTCACAGATTTGTTCTCACTTTTACATTTGGCGTGCATGTGGATACCTTGGTCCTGTGTCTTTCAATTTTTGTATATGTTGCATTTTTTATAGGACTTTGTCTTATTTATTCTATTTACTGTATAGCATACCGGTAACATTGGAATGGGCCAGTAGATGTCCACTCGTTTGTACTTGTGGCTCTCTCTATTTTCCTCTGTCGAGACTGCTAACGTACTTTTTTAGTTTTTGTTGTAGATCTTTTATGGCATTATCGCCTTCTTGGATTTCTTCATCAGTAATTGTGTCCCCTTCTACAAGTAACCTCTTCTGGTCGGCATTGTGAACACAACATATTGTGGATGTGGCACAGAGGAGAGAGTGCGGAAGCACGTCCTCGCCCAGTAAAAGGTTAAGGAAACTACTTTTGCCTGCGCTTACCTCGCCTGGAACAAAGGAAACACAATGATGGTACCAGTGTCTGTGACATATTTCATACACAGTCTTCAGTACGACTGAAGCTTATGATTATTTTGTAGTTTGAATTCTGTGAATGCAGCAAAACGAAAATGACACACACAATCATCTGCAATTCTTTTGGTTTTTATTTGTCTTCCGTTACTTATATAAAAGCTAAAAAAAGAAAAATGAACCTACAAGATGAATAAACATAATTTTTAAAAACATATGTCCGAAACAGTATGAGTAATTATAAACATTTTACAAAATATGTGTAACCATTAACAGCGTTGCGTTAATGTCTTATTTTAGAAATAACCGGATTTATTTACTATTGAAGATAATAGATAATATACAGACCTTTTACTATCTCTTATACGTTTAAACCTCTTTAAGTTAACCTTCTCTACATATATCCATTTAGCATTCTGAATACCTACCAGCAACCACAATAGGACATTCGCCATTGATAAGCTCTGTGTTATGGGCTGATATTGTTGCTATATAGTCGCCATACAACGAAGCCAGAACGGCTTTGGACTCTTCATCAAGTTTCTTTATAACAAGGCGTTGTAGATCAGTATAGATATCCGACAGCTCCCTTTTCATTTTGTCGTCTTTTTTCAAGATCGCGTTCATAACCCGTTGGCTCTGTCGTTAAATAATTGCTATTACAAAGTGACATTGTCTATAGCAGTATGCATGCGAACACTTGAAGTAATGTCAAGTTAATTTAACTATCGAGTTAATTGCAGTGGATATGTCCCGCTTATAACATTACATGTCTCAACTCTTATACTCTTAACACTCTAATTCCTCTAAAAATATTTATAAATACAGAGCTGAAAAAAGGCTATGAAACAATAATGCGACAACAAAGAATACATGAAATGATCAAAATTCTAGGTTGGGGTTGTTGTGACTTTCATCATTGCCTATATCTCAAAATAGTTGGTGATTCGAAGCAGATAGACAGTTGATCCAAATATAGAGGCCCTCTATTGTAGTCTTACCTCTAAGACGTCGCTATGCATACGTTTACAGCTAACAGCTTCCGAGTTGATTTCATTTGACATATTTTGCGCCTTCTTGGTCTTGATCAGCTGTGTCATTTCCTCTAACGATTCAAGGTTGTCGAAATTAACATTGTGCTCTTTTAGCCACTTTTCTGCTTTATCATAACACCACTCATCTTCATTATCTTCTGCTATGTTGTTTTCAATGTCGGACACTTCTTCCAAAGGGATACTGGATGCCCTGGTCCTCGGACTTTCGCCTGTGTTGAAGATCGATGTCCTCTCCTGTTGTCTCTGTTGTCATAAAAAGGAAGTTACTGGCAACAGCCACATGACATAGACTTTATTTTGACAAATTTTTTTGCTAATACTAGTAGCTATACTCCAATATGAATCCATTTCATGTTAACAAACATATTATGCGCTTCATTTGTGTAAAGACTACGACATGGTGGACAACCTAGAGATGACAATCAAAGGATTGTTCATTTCATTGAACATCTTTGCTAAAGACTGAAAAGGTGAATTTACTGTCTATATATAGGGCCTATACACATTCGTGTATCATGTGGCAACGTTAAACTGGCCGTCCATGGTCCGTCAACGAGTGTTTCGGAATCCCAGTCGGGGAAAGAACATACGTGTCGGCAGATTTACACATGGGTTGCAGCTTACTAGCGGTGTGTCGGTGGTTCTATCCAGACATATGCCTAAGTTCTTCTTTCCGCAAATACTAGTCGACCGTCGATATAATGTCCACAAGTGTGTCGCTGCAATGTTATATGTAAGAATCAAACCCTAGCATACCAACGAGCAGGGGCGGCTCCAGATAATTGTGACGGGTGGGTGGGTATGAACCAAGATCCATTTAACTTTATCGCTAAAATACTAGATATATGTACATTGTAAGGGACCCTAACTTCGACCTAAGCAGTCAACAGGCAAATATATAAATTAAAAGATTAGTATTTATTAAGCTTACTTGTATGTGTTGCCACAACTCTTCTCTTTTACCTAGGTTGTATATATAAGCTTTACTCCATAAATTTCATCTTAACAAACATATTTTGCGCTTCACTTTAGGCGAGACTACGACAGTGTGGGAAATCTTGAGATGAACATCTCAGTGAACATCTTTGAACTGGAACTTAATCTGATCGGCGTATATAGACTGTGGATAAGGGCTGAAAAAAGGTTAACTAACAACCCGGATAGCCCTACAGAAAAACACCTCAATCACGTTTCAACGAATATAAAATAACATGTTCTGTCGAAAGCAAATTTGTTTGGCAATATCCGTTAATTTCTAAGAATGACAACGAAGGACTTGGTTAATACAATAGATTCGCGTTTTAAAAGCAAATACTAATATAAAGAGTATTTTTTTATATTTTACTCCGATACTTACAGAGTATGTTCAAAAATAGGAAAATATGCAAAAACAACTTCGGAAATTTTAAAAATACGCCAATCATAGAGTTGAACAGAACTTAATTAACCAATTATGTTGATTCAATCTCCTTTTTCAAATACGTTTCATATAGATGAGTAATCCCTTATTAAACTATTTCATCATCATCACCATGAAACCTTTTTTCTCATAAAAAGGGATTATACAACATTTCACAACTATAGCGGATCACAAGAATCAACTCATCTTTAGAAGTTTAAGAACAACTGTATATTAGTAAAAATATGCTTTGAAAATATTTTTCTTTATCAAAAATGTGTTAAGTACCTCACAGTCTTCCTCAAATGTAAAGTTGTATTATATAATACTGGTTCATTCAGTAATTACTGAAATCACTACGAATTTTAGTGAATTCATGAAATCCCTAAGTGAAACAGTAATTTCACGAATTCCCTGAAAGTTTTAAGGAATTTCATGAAATCCCCGGTTTCACAGTCTTATAGTAACATATATAGCTGAAACACTTTTGTACACGACCTTTCAGATCAACTAATTATGAACACTACTTACCACAAAATCATCGGATATCCATCTAGCGAGCTAATTTTAATACAGAGTTTGTTTTAGTTGTTTAAGACCAGTGACTGGAATCTGAAAGCGATAGCTTCTATCGTAGCTTACCTCGGACACATCGCCATGTGCAGATGGTCCTTTGCCCGCCGACACAGTCCGTGTTTACGTCATTTTCTTTAATATCCGCCATTTTTTTCCAATATAAATATAATTGTCTTGTATCAATTTTTGATTTAATGTTGTCGACGCCTGATGTCGAGGCTCTTTCAGATATTTGGTCGCATCTTCAAACAACCACCCATCCACCATAGATTCCATCGTCGTTACAATGCCGGACCATCTCACTGAAAATGAAAATACACGCATTGGTTCATTGCAGCTATATCTTGTTTTCTTTATAACATGTATCAAGAATAAAAATGTCTAAATGTCACCATTGACATGTAAAGAGAGTATTTGGCAGGCAGTTGGACGGTGTGTTTTTTCGACGGTTTTTTTATGATCATATTCAGGCTCGTTACACAAAGAACATCCTGTGACGAGCCCTTGCTCCATGAAGTGGCGAACTTTTCACAAGAGAATTATCGCAAATGAGAAATAGTCATAATCAGACTGCTGAAGTGGTCAGGGATAAATTAGTGTTCAATGACTTCCTCTGTGAAACGTTGGGGTACTGACACGTAGGCATCTGAAAGATCAAGCCATACAAAGCTTTGATCCTTTTAGTCAGTATTCGCTGCATGAAGCAGTTGTATTGGGACATCTGTGCACTCCAATCATCCAGAGAACCAAAGAATGCAGGTATGCCAACCTTCTGGAAGGCCGTGTCAATGTTGATGTTGTCCGAATTGTCGGTAGTGAGTTATTTGGCAAGAACTGCGAAAAAAGAATTCCTTCTTCGATACTCAAAAGTGATACTTTACATGTGTATTGTTCGAAAATGTTTGGTTTCTTTTAAGTTTTTATTTTTGAGTTTTCTGTTGGCACCAGACAGTCCTCTACTGTTTGACAACTTTTTGTCACTTTATTCCTCTTCTCTAGTACTCGTGAGTTTACCAGATTTTTCTTCACCGATATGTGCTTAGGCAAACTTGTAGGGGTCGGACACGAAAGCTGCTCTACTACTTGCTCTCTATCACCTCTTTTTATGCAGTAATTCTACAGATGTTTCTAACCTTAAGCATTAGAATGCATTCAATTCTGCCTTTTTCTGTGCTGCGTCTGGAAACAAATGACTATAATGTTCCTGCAAGACGCCATAATTATCCTACAACCGTCATATTTATCTTCTTCTCCTAAACAGGATAACCAATGTCCCTACCTTGGTCATCTACTCATGTTATCCAATGTCCCAACCTTGGTCATTAACTCATGATGACCAATGTCCCTACCAAGTTTTCGTAGGTGGTTTAGGGCAATCTCTAATTTTTATTGATTGGAAACATGTATTACATTGCAGGTTATTGTTACTCCAATAGTCATCCCATTGGAAGCCACTCGGACATTAATTTTTGCCCCGCATATCCGAAAAATTAAAAAGGGTCGTCTAATTACAACTGTCCCTGGCAAATTTAAGGATTGTAGACTCGCTCGTTCCCAAGAAATCAGTTGTAAAGGAAATCAATGTCCAAGGTGGCTGGGCCTTCGCCTTTGCGTCAAAAAAAGGAAAATATCTAATTCTCATGGCCAAGATTGGGAAAAAAAGAAATCTCTAGTTACTGATCGAGACCCATGATCACAGTGACGATAATTGTGACTTTTAACGGTGGTATCCGACAGTTTGGACCAAAACTATTTCCATTAAATATGTTAACAAACTTTTGTTACATGAGAAGAACAAAATGCTGTTTTATTGATATCCTATACCTGTCTGACAATTGTACCATAACGTCACAATCGTCATTACAAACATGAATATTCTATTTGAGCCACGCTGCACAATTAGCTACTTTTTAACTAAAAACACTTGACTTATGTTTTAGCTTATCCAC
>CM017562.1:32955748-33040748 GCA_007844125.1 Sinonovacula constricta
GCCATTTTCGCGCCTTTTTTTGCAGTACATTTATAGCACATATCGTGACCATCCATCGTATCCATCTCGTCCTAACCATTCCATTCACCCAGTTGAACTGTAAGGTCCGGAGTGGGGTAGGCATAAACAGCGAAATGGAAATAAAATCATACTTTCGAAAAAAATTATGAGAAATAATTCATAAATCATTGAATAGAATAACTAAGCAGTTGTGGCATAATAATAATAAAAGCAAGGTTTTATGCAGCTTACTAGACTTACATAAAGTTAAAATTGTCGATGAATAAACATGTAAGGGAGTTATCTTTTGAAATTTGTAATTTTTTTGTTGTTGTTGTTGTTGTTGTTTGTGTGTGTGTGTTTTGTGTTTTTTTTGTTGTTTTTTCTTAACTAAACTTTATAAAAAGTCGTTTTATTTCCATTTCTACGTCTCTGTCCCTACCCTTCTCCATTTCGCCGTAAAATTTCCATTTCGGTGTGGGGCAGGGATGGGACGGGGGGTGGGGCACTCTTTAATTGGTCTGCTCATCAATATGCTTTAACGGATATGTAGACACGCCTCCTATAAATCCACTACTGAGTTTTTTTTAAGCTTTCTCTAAAGCCCGAACTAATCCGATAGGATACGGATGATTTCGGAGAAATCCAACATTTTGAACATCTCGGCTTACGAAAGTTCTTTTCCGAACGTAAACGGAAAAGGCCGATTATGATCCCAAAGCTGTAATGTTCGAAATGAAATTAACGTTACCTAAAATACTGCAAACACAAAAACATCTTCTTTGAAATATAAGTTATACTATCAATTTCAAAAATTTACTCTCATTTTTGCCGCCAATAATGTGACAAGATGAAACGTCAGAAAATACCAGTTTGTGCATTATGCTTCTTACATAAACATGGCTGCGCCCTTGCGAAAAATCTGTCAAAGGACGAATGCAAAGTCTTTAGCAAAGGATTGCTTATTTGGTAAACCAGGATCAACACCATCAAAGAAAGTGTGTTTTCCAAACATAACCCGTTATTTTAGTAATGCTTCCTCATCAGCTTCAACTTCAAAGTGGAAAGTTGCTGCGGCGACGTGTGTTGCATGTGTTTCGGGTTATGCCCTGCTAAAAAGCATAAAGGAGGTGAAGACAGAAAGCGCACTGCAAACAAGATCAGATGGTCTGCTTGTGAAAAGTGTAGGTAACTCTGTGATTATTTAATGGACATTCATGATAGTCCCCATTAATAAGTTAAAACCTGAAGACAGCCAGTTGGGCAAGGCAACTGTTGCATGGATCCAACACTTGTCACTACACTCCCATCATCAATGTTTACATTAAAATTCACTTTTTAAACCATTGATATCCCACACAATAAGAGGCAACTATTGCATTGATCCACCACAACATCTTCACTGACCTGTATTAATGTGATGTCCCACACAATTACAGGCAACTGTCACATCGATCCAACACAACGTTTGCACCTAAGAATCGAATTAAAATAAAAAAAAAAAAAAAATCTTTTGATTTTCCACACAATAACAGGCAACTGTTATATTGCTCTTATACAACACTCCCACGTACCCCACATGCATATTGTACCAGTCTTAACAAATTAGGTTATTCTTTCTTCAGTACATTGTCAGACTCTCACCTTTTTTATAACCACAAAAGATTTCACTTAAAATGTAGTTCTAGTAAAATGAAAGTTGAAAATGTAATGAAGTGAGAAAACCAAAAACAATGTTGTCATTTGACAGATTTTGGCTTATCATCTTTGTTTTACATCTGTCACCAATCAGAACACCCAGTAACAGAGATTCCACAAATAGCTCAATAGTTTTAAATGATGTGCGAGAGTAGTAGTTCCACTTAAAAATATAGCAAAGGCGATATGACTGCCCAAATACTTCCAATAGATGATTTGCTAGTTGTCTGGGGTATTCCTGGTGACACTGTTATATATATTGTAGAAAGGTACCCCTGATAACAGACCATATTGAGCCAGTTTTTAAGCTTATAGCTTTTTTATGTTTGAAGCAAATATGTCTCATTTTATTTACAAATCATTTAACCGTAAGGAAATGTAACATTTTAGTGGCAATTTACAGTATGACTTCAAACTTAAGCAAAATATAACTTCTAAGGGAATAAGCGATACTTTCTGACAGGTCAGTATTTCTTTCATTTATAGGCAATATACCACAAATATAATTCTGTTTGTCCTTGTCATAATGATATGTAGGCAAATAACCATGATCTGTTGTCTGCTCACTGCTTATACACTATTGAGTCAAAATATATCCTTGATCAACTAGCCGGTTGTCTGTGTACCCAATATATATTTGAAAGCTTTACCTGGAGCTTTCATCTAACTACTTTGGACTTCCTCAGTAGCCTGTGTTTTTTTTTCAAACATATATTGTGTATTTAAAGTTTAAATGGTGAACTATAATTTTTAAAAGGAAGAAAGGTACTCTCAATAACAGACCATAGTGAGTCTCTTTTCAGTCATAATTTTCTGTTATCTCGCCTTAGATTTGAGACAGGTATATCTTATTATATTCATAAAATAAATTGAGGAATATATATATTTTGTATGTATTTATGTTACAATAAGCTTGATCTCAATCAGAAAATCAACAACAGAATGCTAACTCAGAAATAAATACCTTCTCAGTCATTGAATACCATTTTTAAATTGAAATATTATTACTACCTGTATATAACAGTATAACTATTTTTAGCAATGACACCTGGAATGTTTAATTGGGAAAAAAAATTCTATTGTGATACAGGTCCCTGGAGCACTTGACTTGAAGGACCAGAGGTTGACCTTGTATCAGTTCCATTCCTGCCCTTATTGCTGTAAGGTGCGTGCTGCCCTCGACTATTATGGCTTCCCATATGATCTAGTAGAGGTTAACTCAGTGACGAAGAAGCAGGTGAAATTCTCAGACTACAAGAAGGTTCCAATCTTAGTGCTAGAAGGCAAAGACAAGGATGGACCTTACTTTGTGGTAGGTATATAAATAAGAAGGATATGAAAACAGTATGTTGTTTTAGATCTTGCACAAAACCAGTTAAAACACCATCTACAGACTCTATCCAGATTTGTTTGCTGAACCTAAAAACACCTCCAGCACTTGGACAGTCTTGCTTTATTTATCCAAAATTTACATGTACAAGCAAAACTAAAATGCACTTATTAGCAAAACCATATAAAATATCTTACATACAAGCAAAACTAAATTGCTCTGAATAGCAAACCATATGAAATGTATTATGTACAAGCAAAACTTATATTGCTCTGATTAGCAAATTCGAATGTTTTCTATTTAATTGTTTCTTCTTCTTTTCTAGCAATTTTATGACTCTTCTCTGATAGTCAGTGCATTGGCTAGCTATGTGATTGACCCATCCACATCACTGAAACAGTTACACTCATACTTCCCTGCTATGAAAGACAAAGAAGGCTCAAAGACTGTGTGGACATTTCCCAATAAATACTTTATCATGTATGGAGAGACTGACATCAGTAAAAGACAACACAAGGATCTAAAGTAAGTTATCTTTACAGAATGTAGCCTCATAATAATGCTAACAGGCAGAATACTTTCTCTTGAAAATGCTTGCATTGAAAATATAACCACTAATTCACCAAGATGTTACAAGACTAGTGTTGGCAGATAACACTAAGCAATGGTGGATGGCACTCGGCAATCCCGTTGAGGCTTTAAGCTTACAACGCATCATCAAAGTTCCTTACACTCGTAGACTGAGATGGTACAGTCTCGTTTGTAAGATGTCTTCCAGCTGTGGGGCCAAAATCACTTTTGACATGGTCATTGACGGCAACCGATCTCATGGGCATCCCAAAATCAGGTGGCTCGACTGTATGCAACAGGACATTACTAAATGTCCTATCATGGCAGACCATCTGGAGAGACAGCAATGGCACCCTAAACTGAACTCTTCGCCATCGGCACCTGGTCTTGAAAGGCACAACAACAATATCAACAAATAGTGCTTGCATTTTTAATTTTAAGGTGTTATCCGGCAGTTTGCCTATATCTTAATTATCTTTAACATCATTCCCCTGTTCTTGGGAGTCTGGGCATAATGAAATCATAAAATAAATTGCTTTTAATGTTATTTTTTTTAAATCTATAAATAAGCATGATGGGGATTTCAGATAAAAATTAATGTCAATGACTGAGCTGATGATGATGTAATGTGATCAAAAAAGTAAGTGGTCATGTTGTTTTCTCAGTTTAAAAATAGCTAACTGTATAACTTGGCTCGGATAGCAAACACATGTTTTAAATTACAAGATGGGTGTTATACTTAACTGTTCGCATGTCTCCAGGGCACCGGTAAACAACATTTTGTGGAATCTTTTCAGGTTACAATAATTTATTTAGTTGCATGGGAGGACAAAAAAATTGTCCAAACTGTTGGATACCACTGTTACTCAAAATAATGCTTGCAAAAAGAATACAATCTGAAAACTTTGCTTGCATTCTTGATAAAACCTCAAAATAAATCTTGCATACATAAAAGAGTTCTGAAATAGTGCCTGCCAGACAGTTCTAAAGAACATTTATAAATGGTAATGCTTTTTATTTTTTGTTTTATAATTATTATTTAAATAAAAAACACTTTGATCACTGAAAAAATATCTAGTTTGTGTCATGACTTTTCTATGTATTAAAACAATTTTAGATACCGTCACAATCTTTCTTATTTTCAGTTTCAGCAGTAATGCTGTAGAATCGGACAGTGTGGGGTGATCATCTTTCACTTCTTTTCTGCTTTTAGATATTTTGGCATTTTGTTGTTGTTTTAGTTTAGTTTTTAAAATGCTTTTTTGTGAGCATACCTAGCATTAATATATATATATATATAAGGGATGGAAATCAAATCCTAGATAATATTCATCTGTGTCTATTCAGATCGTATTTAAAAAAAAAATTAAACATATTTCATCAGCGCAGGTACACCGCAAGAGGATTTGTCACTACATTTAGAAGTGTTTTTAGCTCACCTAAGCGCAACGTTTGTATGTTCAATTCAAGGTGATGGCATTGCCAAAGGAGAATGTCATTAATTTTACAGATACAGTATCAAACTAGTCTTACCTGTATGGAACTTACCAGAAATGTCCAACAATATTGACAATGTCATTATCATAAGAAAACCTGACCTTATGATGTCGTAAGCTGGATTGTTTGAGAAAATTTATTACTGTCGCTAAAAAGGATTATTAGAAAGTTTGAATTCATTTTTTATCAATAAAAACTATAATCATGTGTGGCAGTTAAAAAATATATTAACAAATTAATAAAAGTATTGACATAAAGTCAATGTGTACTTAGAATGCTTTTCAACAGTAGCCCCCAACTAACACCTGTGTACCCTAAAATGACGGACATTTCTGAATCCATTGATTTTGTGCAGCATAGCAAAGCAGCAAGTATATTATAAAAATTCATCACGAGAAATTGCAGTTAGAGCTCATATTTATCCTTTATTCCTATAAAGCTATAATCAAATATTTGGTTATTATGCAATTGTATTACAACCATTAATTGGTAATGTTAAGCCGATAATCAGTTGTGGTCATTTATAGTTTTGGAACCTATTGCTCAACATTGTATATAACTTCTTAAAAAAAAGAATATATATATAATTCAGGTTATGCCATGTAGGAATATCTGCTTTAAGATCTGGTCTTCCCGTTTTATACAACATCAACACCTGCTATGTGTGATTATACATTTAATAATACAAAAACTGCATGGGCTTAAACATTTATTTGAGATTTTTCACTATAAGCACCATTTAAATGGCATGTTGTATACTTTCACCATGAACACCATTAAATTTGCATGGATGGTGCTTAAATTATTCATAGTTTTTGCCAGTTAGCAATTCCTTAATTTGATACAATTTGTAAGGACAATTGACCATGTTTGACAGAATTACACAAACTGTTTACACATACCTTATGGCTCTGAACAAGCTTAGTTATGGTATCAGGTCATGTCTATTGTCAACACTTGTTTAAAAATACATTTCAGTCAATGTTTATATATGTGTTATATGGAGATTGAAGCCTCCAGTAGTATATACAATGGCAGTCCTCACCCTGGCTAAGCCTCTTTGAGAAAAATAAATGCTCCCAGAGGGGGTTGTCCTTATTAAGATGACCCTCTGGCCCAGGCATTTCGGCTTGGCTGGGGTTGAGGCGGCTAAGCCAAAATGAGATTAATAAATGCTCCCAAAGGAGTTCGTCCCTGAATGGCCATTGTATATACTACTCCTCCTGTTGTGAACATTGCAATAATCTCTTTCCACAAAAAATGCCTTGTTGCTATGTACCTAAACAATTTTTGGTTTATCAAAAGATACATTTCAACAGATAATAAAAGAATTTATTATTTTGTATTTTGTTAAATATTCATCCTTTATCCATTAAAAAAACTTTTTTTCAAACTTGAGTTTGGGTGTATATAGTAATGCATATTAGCAGATTTGTTAGGTATTTTCCTTTTGACATCCATTGGACTTCGGTACTTTAATTCCATTTTAACATAAATGATCAAATACATTTCTCATCTGGTGCTTTTTCTCTGATTAATATAAACTATTTCATTGACTTTTTATTTTGCCTAGCTGTTCTAAAAAAAGTAATTCTTTTCACCTTACCCTAATTCAATGTAAACATTGTTTTAAATGACATTGCTTCATTTTTTATTTTGTGACATCATTTAGTCTCAACACTTGGACTGTTTTGTTTCAAATTTATCTAGTTTCTTTTCACTGTTTGTCTTTGAGAATTTGCTCAGAAAGTGCAAGGCTTGAGCTCTTTTAACACGCTTAAGCATGTCAGTCAGCCCTTTTGCAGACTGACTGTTTTAAGGCACTGTTGGGTTTGTTCTTCTTTTATGAAATGTCTTACCTCAGTGTTTTTGTCACTTTAACATTTAACTCGTATGTAAATATGTTTATTCTCTGATTTTTCAAATTTTCATTTATGTTGCAATGATCATAGGATCTTGTTATATTTTTATATTCATGATTACAACAATTTTACTTGGCTGTTTTTAAAAAATCTCTATGTAATTTATGTTGCATAACATTCATTTTATCAGCATTTAATTTAAATATATGTTCATTTTCATAGGACCCTGTCATATTTTAATATTAAATTAAACACGTATTGAGGTTAAACAATTAACTGAAGTCCGGACCTGGTAGCGCCATCAGTAGAGCATCAGTTCCAGGTGCAGGAAGATCCAGGTTTGATCCCAGGTTGCAACATACCAAAAAGTAATTAAAAATGGTAGTGGTATAGCTCCCTTGCTAACTCTTAAGCTAATATAAGGGTAGTTCCATGACAGGTTGGCCAGGCATCAGGATAATTTGACTGGGTGAGGTATCATGCCAAGTGTTCACATCATGCTATGCACAGTGAAGACAGCACTATATCTGCTTTAAGTGGACACCATCTCCAGACAACTGAAATACTGTTAGTGGGATGATTAACCCAATAACATAAACAATTAACTGGTCTGGCAAAACATTCACTGTGGATCTATGACTGTTTCTTAAATAAATGTTTTTTTTCTAAATTTGAATATTGCCATAATATTTTGTTTCATTTTTACATTTTATAAGTTGTTTTCATTTCTTTACAGATTTCAGTTGCTTGTCTCAATTTGTTTTCAGGGCTGAGAGAAAGTGGCGTAAATGGACGGACGATATTCTGATGCATACTATCTCTCCTAACGTATATCGGACAATGTCAGAATCCTACGAGGCGTTCCAGCATTTTTCTGAATGGGGAAATTGGGATAAGAATTTCTCCACTCTCGAGCGGCTTACCATAGTCTATTTAGGGACATTTGCCATGTACTTTGTGGCTCGTCTAGTGTCAAAAAAGTAAGTTACCATGGGAGTGTATTGAATCTGTAGATGAACCTAAGGTGCTTGAGCCTGACATTATAGGGCCTAAAAGCAATAGCATGTTGTAGTGGTTATGTTTTTTCATTGTCTGCACATTGAGTACCTGGCAACTTTGAGTTATTGTTTGCCTGCCAGTTATTGTCTGGGTATGAAATCTAGCTAATATGAGCAATGATGGTTAACATTGGAGCAAATTTGTGGTGTTTTTGGTTGTTGTTACATAACACCGACACAATTATGGTCATATTCCTGACATCCAGCTAATTATTAGTGAAGACATGACCCCTAGACTTATTTCTGGGAAGAACCACCAGTGCATTGCAAGTTAGCTAGAACAACTAATTAAATTTGTTTTGTTTGGTGTTGTTTTCATACATTGCATAGAGAGTTATATTCATATAGGCTAACTAATTATTGGTGGAGGAAAACTCCAGACTTATTTCTGGGGAGAACCACTTGAACACTGCAGGTTATTTGAACAACTATCCATATAAATATTCAGGGGGAAATTTATCATGTTGGAACCTTTTGGGGAATCAGTGTCACATGAAAGGTTGTGTTTGTAGATACAAGATCAAGCCTAACCCTCGGGAATCCTTGTATGAAGCCTGTGATGAGTGGATGCAAGCTGTTGGGAAGAACCAGTTCCTTGGAATCAACAAACCCAACCTTGCAGATCTGGTATGAAAAGAAGTGTTCATTATCCCTATTCTTGGACAAATTCACTGTAGAATATATTATTTTGTCTGCAATTTGTTACTTGTGTCTCAATTTATTGCATTTGAAAATTATTGGTCTTCTTTTAAGTGAAGAATGCAAACAGAAGTACTGCACCTAAGAATACAGATGTTGGAGCCTCTTCTGTTGGAGAGAAAGGTTTTGAAGCAATTTCAGGCTGCAGATTTTGTTGCATGTTTTTGTTAGAGAGAAAGGTTTTGAAGCAATTTCAGGCTGCAGATTTCGTTGCATGTTTTTGTTGGAGAGAGGTTTTGAAGCAATTTCAGGCTGCAGATTTCGTTGCATGTTTTTGTTAGAGAGAAAGGTTTTGAAGCAATTTCAGGCTGCAGATTTCGTTGCATGTTTTTGTTGGAGAAAGGTTTTGAAGCAATTTCAGGCTGCAGATTTCGTTGCATGTTTTTGTTGGAGAGAGGTTTTGAAGCAATTTCAGGCTGCAGATTTTGTTGCATGTTTTTGTTAGAGAGAAAGGTTTTGAAGCAATTTCAGGCTGCAGATTTCGTTGCATGTTTTTGTTAGAGAGAAAGGTTTTAAAGCAATTTCAGGCTGCAGATTTCGTTGCATGTTTTTGTTGGAGAAAGGTTTTGAAGCAATTTCAGGCTGCAGATTTTGTTGCATGTTTTTGTTGAAGAAAGGTTTTGAAGCAATTTCAGGCTGCAGATTTCGTTGCATGTTTTTGTTGGAGAGAGGTTTTGAAGCAATTTCAGGCTGCAGATTTTGTTGCATGTTTTTGTTGAAGAAAGGTTTTGAAGCAATTTCAGGCTGCAGATTTCGTTGCATGTTTTTGTTAGAGAGAAAGGTTTTGAAGCAATTTCAGGCTGCAGATTTCGTTGCATGTTTTTGTTGGAGAGAGGTTTTGAAGCAATTTCAGGCTGCAGATTTCGTTGCATGTTTTTGTTGGAGAGAGGTTTTTGAAGCAATTTCGTTGCATGTTTTTGTTGGAGAGAGGTTTTGAAGCAATTTCAGGCTGCAGATTTTGTTGCAAGTTTATGATAAAAATGTTTTAACAAAGCATTCTTTAATAATGCTAAGGATTGCAGCTCGTGTATTCTTGTCATAACAAAATTATTTTACTGCTTTTAGGCCCTGTGAGACTTGGTGTTAATATTTATCCATAATATGTGGATATTGCAATATTGGTTATAATATTGGTGCAACTATTACCTTAAGAATAATGCATAAACTTTATTTTATACTGGTATAGATCACCAAATGCATAACAACAACACAGCTGTTGCTGAGCCAGTTAAACATTGGATGTATTATTTTTAGCTCACCTGTGCTCAAGGGGAGCTTTTGTGATACCGCTTCGTCCGTCGTCCGTCGTCAACATTTACCTTGTGAACACACTAGAGGCCACAATTTTTATCCAATCTTCATCAAACTTGGTCAGAATGTTTGTCTGCATGAAATCTTGGATGAGTTCGTTATTGGGTCTCGTGGGGTCATAAAGTAGGTCACTAGGTCAAATTTTAGAAAAAGTTTGTGAAAACACTTAAGAGGCTACATTGATGGCCCAATCTTCACCAAACTTGACCATCATGTTTGCCAGTATGAAATCTTACATATGTTTTGAAGTGAGTCATGTGGATTCAGTAGGTTACTTGGTAAAATTCTAGAAAATATTATCAACCCAGTGGCCACACTAATGGTCCAATCTTCACCAAAGATTTCTAAAGTATATAACTCTTAATTACTTAATGCCAGATTTGAGCCTACGTAAAGCCTGTGTCATCAGGTGAGCGATTAAGGGCCATCATGGCCCTCTTGTTATGTACAACTTACAGCCTTAAACATAGAATTTAGACACAATTTATTTTTCCAATTTATTTTTCCCGTATAGATTAACCCAGACTATAGCATGTATATGTTTAGTTGCTAAGAAGACTTTACGGTTGCTGGCATAAAATTAATTTGTTCCACTTTTTGATAAGCTTCACCAATTGTGGATGTGCTGGCTTGTTTGTTTTTTTTAGGCAAAAATTGTAAAAATATTGCAGGTTACTACATGAGTATCAATCGATTCACATAGTAAATGTAAAGGCAAATACAGGGTACACTTGTGCTGGCATGTAAAAATTAAATTTCTGTTTATATATATTCCCTATTTTTGAAATAAAATACATATGTTGGTTATCTCCCTTGTGTGAAGGTATTTTTCATATACTTTATATAAGAAATAATCTTAATATTATTTTTAAATAATATTATTATTAATGTATTGCACATGTACTTTAACTCATTATTATCTCATTCAGTAAGTTACAATTTTACTAGCATGTTACAATCAGAAGTCTTCCAAAAAGTTGAAAAAATAAATATCCTATCTTAAGTAACTATATATGAAATACCTCCCTAGAAGGAAGGTAAGAAAGTAAAATTTAAATAGAGTAGACAAAAGTAGAGGGAATATTCATGTCTGTATTAAAATTATCGCCAATTATCACATCATATCCAAATGAATTGTCAGACATATTAGCTAATAATAATATGTGTATTCATAGATTTTATAACAATGTTTTGTTACCAGGCAGTGTATGGAGCCCTACACTCATTTGAAGGATGTCTGGCTCATGATGAATTGATGAAGCATCACAAAGTGGCTGACTGGTACCGCAGAATGGAGGAACAAATCAACAATCATCAGGGAGCAGCACTTATCACAGAAAAGCCTCTGAACTCACATTGAGTTCAGTAGTTTTAGAAGCGCTTATTTTTAATGGAGGTAGTTAGGAAAGTATTGAGAAAGATATGTCAGGTTCAGTAATGATTTAAACTTTATAAACAAATTTCAAAAATGATTACTTGACATGTTGTGTACTGAAGCTCAGCGGCAAGTGTCTTTACAGCACTGATCAAGGCTTGAAGTCACTATACAGGTGATATCTAACAGGGTTTTTTTCTCAACCGAACAAATTTTAGATACCCAAAAAGAAATGCTGTTTATTGATGTCCTACATCTTTGTGATAAATGAAGCTTAACCTCCCTATTTATGCCTTTCCAAAAAGAAAATTTCACATCACCCGGTGATGAAATAGTGACTAAATTTTTGTATTTATAAATGGTTTTTAAACATAAAAGTCAATTTTTTTTTCGATACTTCTCATATACTCCTTGTATGATTTCAAATTTAGTGTGATAGTTTTTGTCAACAATTTCAAATCTTTCTATTGTATTTTTGTGAACTAAACTGAATCTATACAACCTAAGTAAAATCGCTTTGGCTCACAATTTAAAGTTGTCCTTTATGCTTCGTGTATTTATTTTTGTGTATTTGACTTGTATTATTGTTTAAGTGTAATAGTTTTTGTGATTCATCAGTAAAAGTGTTGTATTGCTAGTAGGTTATCTATCACATTGATATGAAATGAATGTGTTGCAATATTATATATCCTGGCATATTTCAATTGACTGATGTTGGCTTCAAACACACACATGAACTCTTTCTGAGGTCAAAGTGGTAGATTTTCACATGCAAAGTGGGAGATTTGTTATTCTCATATACACAAAGAAGGAAGTTACCTGTTTCCAAATAGGGAGATTTCTGAAAATGTGTAAAGCACCCCTCATGTTTAAGTAATTTTGAACCTTAAAAGTGGGAGTCTCTCTCGAAAAGTGGAACAGTTCACATGTATGTTCAAATCCTTTCATTCTTAGCTCTAACAATGCTACATGTTGTCCAAAGATCATGGTGAATTCCTTGTGTTTTTTTGCTTATAAATTTTGCATATGACATGTTAATGAAAATACCTGTCAGTAGAGACAAAGCAGAATTTGGTGAAGCCCTTGATTAGACAGCTCCCAGTAGGGTTCTGGCTGATCTTGATCTGCACTGTTTACTAAATCCTTATTAATACTTGATTAGCAGGCTTAAAAGGTGGTATCCGACAGTTTGGATCAAAACTTTTACCGACAGTTTGGACCAAAACTATTACCGACAGTTTGGACCAAAACTATTACTGACAGTTTGGACCAAAACTATTACCGACAGTTTGGACCTAAACTATTACCGACAGTTTGGACCAAAACTATTACCGACAGTTTGGACCAAAACTATTACCGACAGTTTGGACCAAAACTATTACCGACAGTTTGGACCAAAACTGTTACCGACAGTTTGGACCAAAACTGTTACCGACAGTTTGGACCAAAACTGTTACCGACAGTTTGGACCAAAACTGTTACCGACAGTTTGGATCAAAACTGTTACCGACAGTTTGGACCAAAACTATTACCGACAGTTTGGACCAAAACTATTACCGACAGTTTGGACCAAAACTGTTTTGATTAAAGATCATAATAAACCATTGTTACCTGAACAAATTGCGCAAAATGCTGTTTATTGATGTGCTACTTTTGTCTGAAAAGTGAACCATAACGTAACAATTGTCATTTCAAACAGGTATTTCCTATCTGAGCCATGCTGCACAGTCAACTATATTAAAACTTAGGAAACCACATGACCACTTATGTTTGAGCACATCCACGTCATCCGATGTGACGTCGATGTCTATTTTTAGCAGGAATCCCAATCATTCTTATTTAAAGATTTACAAAGAATGAACATTTTAAGTGTTTATTAACGTATTTTACTGCCAAAATTGAGATATTCTTGAAAATCGTCAAAGCTTAGACTAAAGAATGCTTTTCTACAGAATTAAACACAAATACCCCAGAGGTCAGATATTGTTACATATATTAGATATAGGGAAACTGTTGGATACCACCTTTAAGTAAGCCTGTCCACTTTGTATGCAAAGGCACCTGAATCAACTGACAGCAGACATGAAGGGTTTGACACCCTCTTTGTTAAAAGTATTCTATGACAGCTTTCTCTGTCCCCATGGTTGGAGAAGCTAGAATGCTCATTTAAGTATTGCATGTTGACCACAATGGTAAATTGGGTTTCAATTGTATTGTTTACATAAGTATTAAATTGCTCATCATAATCCAATCAGTTTTTTATATAAACATTCATATTTCTTATACATTGACTTGCATATTGAGGTTTGCTATTATTTGAGTAACATAGCACATATTCTACAATATTTGTCAACAATTGGTTGTAGATTTATTTTATTAAAGACTGAAAAATAAAAATGCACTACTTTCTTCATATTTTCAAACTTCACTAAAATAAAAAAAAATGTCAATAAATTTCAAAGAAGTAAATCACCAAGTTTTGTTTTCTTTGTTTGTACCACTTAAGTTTTTAATGATTACTAATTATGCACAATCCCTTACATATTAGATATTATTACATGAACTATAAATAGACGCAACACGATTGGTCACCCCCCAAAAATAGTCAAGTCAATAAATACAGATATTGACCCGCTTTTTTGCAAAATTTCCATCAATATTATGCGCGCGCGCATCTACAAAACTTCCTTAGAATTGTACGCATTGTGGGATACTCGTCCCAATATCGAACAATATCCATGAAGTAAACAATGTTGCCTTTTGCAATTTTTTTGAGAACTATTTTCTTGCATTTAAGTTTGGATAATAATTAAAGAAATAAAACTATTTATAGTTTATGAAATAAAACAGTTATTTACTCATTAGCTAGTAAATATGCTTTTGATATTGACCGCAAAAATCGGTCAATAATGATTTTTTGGTCAATATTACAGCATATTTCCCAGTTAATAAATAAATAATTGTATACTATTATGTGTTTAATTTGACAAAGAGTATTTCAACATGTTGCAAATTACTATAAAACAAGTTCCAAAATTAACAAAACAGCTAGGACTTTACAAGGTGGCTTAAAATATGCATAACTGAAGATAATTGATTTTTATTTTTTCTTATAGTTACAACAAAGTAATATGGAGTTTATGGACTATTTTGTTTTATTATGAGTCATGAACTAATGAACTTTAGACCAGACAGATAAGGCATCCCTAATATGGAAGCTTAATTGTTGTGCTGCATTGAGAACCTTAAATTACATGGGCAGATAGAAGCCGCTTTTAAACAATGTGAATTGATAATAAAATCCCATTGATCAATTAAAGATAAGGAAGAAATACTTGTTTTGTTTATTTGTTACATTGCACCGACACAATTATGGTCATATTGGTGACGTCCAACTAATAATTGGCGGAGGAAGACCCCACATGAAAGTTCTCGCCCCAATTGGGACTCGAAATCACATGGTGAGGTGCTGAGGAGTTTCAAGTCTGCCACTCTAACCGCTCGGCCACGTGCGACCCAAAGAAGAGATAAAATGTACAGTAAGCAAAAAGAAATATGTTGTTGGGAGGAATTGTATTTGCCTTCCAGGGGAGGGATTCTGTTCCTTTTGGAAATTAATGGGAGAGATTCTTCCACCTTGCAAATTCACAGGTGGTGACACAGGTGTCAAATACCAAACTGACTGGGAGGGAATTTGTCCTGCATATGCTACCTTGTGGCTTTTCTAAATATTGTTCCTTTGACTTTTCTTATTCGGGATACATAAACCATTTTTGTTTACAGAGTAGATGGTGATAACTCTGATGACTAATGTTTAGGAAGTTAAAAAGTGCATCAAGCACTCATCACAACAAATATGCTGATACAAGGTTTTTGATTCCAATATGTTGTGGCTGGTGGCAGGGAATGTTATAAACCATCTGGCAGACAACTTCTTTTAAAGGACAGAATGTTTATATTTATAATAATGCTAGAAGAACAAATTTTAATTGTAATTTTACAGATTCACATTCAACAGTAAACTAAATCAACTTTGTCCAGATCACATCAAAGTGAAATGACTGTCAACTTGACCTGCCAAACCTTTTTTGTTACCAATGCCAAAACAGAACCCATAAGGTTATATTTATCATGCTATTCAGCTTCAGAATGTTGTCATTCTTAATAATTTTAATCCGCCAATTTTTTCTGATATATACTGTAGTAGAGGTATTGGAAAAACAATAAAGCACTAGGTTCATAATAAGTAATATTTTTATTTTCTGATTCTAGTAACAAATCTTGTTCAATGACAATGTTGCAGGTTGAAATTTAGGTCAAAGGGGCTTGCTTAAATATGCAAAATAATTTTTGCTTATTTGATTCTCATACATGTTAAGACACCATTGCATATTGCTTTAATTGAGCACTACTGAAAGAATCTCCAAGCATCTCGCCCATAATATTGTTGAAAAACAAAAACCTATTTCTTTGATAAAAGAAATTGACTGTTAGCTGGGATTTACACAATGTAAGAAAAAGTCAAAATTATTAAATAAATGTTTTCCCTAGACTGGTGTCCTAGCCTCTCTCTGTGTTCATGTTTGTGCTGTCTCTCTCTACATCTGGTGGACAAAGGTCTATTGGTGCACGGCCCTGCTTCTGTCTCTCAACCAGCATCTTCTTGATTCTTGTATTCTAGAAATAAACAATAATTATTTTTTTTAGGATGTAGTTTGTTAGTTGCGTTTATCGTTCCACCAACAGTATTTCAGTTATCTGGAGACGGTGTCCACTTGAAGAAGATTAAGTGCTGCCTTCAAAGTGTATAGCATGTCGTGAACACCTGGCATGATTCAACACGAAGTTACATTATCCTGATACCAGGCCAACAAGTTGTGGAACTACCCTTATATTTGCTTGAGCATTAGCAAGGGAGCTATACAACTACCATTGTTTATGACTTTGGAATGTCACTGCCCGGGTTCGAACCCGAAGCCTCCCGTACCTGTAGCCAAAGCTCTACCGATTGCGCTACCAGGTCCGGTATTAATTTAATTATGTAGTAGTATTTCTTATAACGACCATATCCAAATTTTAAAGGCAAGTTTTCCTAGAAGTCTTATTCTGGGTCTATCATTCAGACACTGAATTGATGATTCATTCATGATGAATGAAATCATTCAGACAAGCTAAATTCAACATGTAGCTGCAATTTGAGTTGGGTTTTTTTTATATATGTAGTGTGACTGCGCATAAAATAATACAAAAATGAGGTGTTTTGCTTGTTGGTTGATGAGAAAAAGAATTAATTATAAGGCTGGATGTGAGATTAGAAGATAACAAACCTCTTGCAAACTTTTTTTATGGAAACAAGCCATTTTTGTGTGTTTTTTTTCTGACGAATAATCTTTTACATTAAATTAAAAAATAAACAAAACTAGAAAAAACAACATAATTAAATTGAAATAAAACATTATTTATACCTTTTTAACATTAAATAAGCATTCTTTGTAGTCCTCAAAATGAAGCTGGCATCTCTCTGCAGCATCTCTGAGGCCTGTTCTTTGGGCACACTTTAGGAAGTTTGTCTCGAAGGTGCGACATCTCTGGTTGCCCACAGTGATATGGTCCATGAACTCATGGGCAGTTACAACATTCCACTTCATGGTGCCTGGCTTCTAATAGCTGCAATGAACATTGGTCATTATTTTAATCATTTCATTTTACTGACAAAGGCATACTGTACAAAAAAATTTGTCCATCTTTTTTAATTATTAACTCACTCCCCAAATTCTTACCTAAAATGGTAAATAGACTCAATTTATAAATGTTAAAAGTACTTTAGTAGGGATAGCAAAATTCACTCATTGCAGCATTCGGATGTTTGGATCACTTTTTATCTGAAACATTTAAACGTTTGGAACAAGTTTATAGATCCTACAAAACAAAGTTAAGCTGATATGGTTGATAAAAAACTGTGAAACATTGTAAAGAATTAACGTAAAAGGTTTTAACAATAAGTGTTACAATTTATGGAAAGTTTATTTGTCGATATTCAGTATTAATTTAACGGTAGTTACTTTCAGAATTAAAACAAAACCAGGTATGAAATAGGAGCTTGTAACATGTCTGTGCTTATTTCTATCATACATAGAAATAAATGTTAACGTTTATTTAAACAAAGAATGAAAACGTTTGAAGCAAGCACAAAGGGTTCCAATTCATCTTCTATAGAATAATCAGGACAAAAGTCGGGCCCAATCATAATTTTGAGTAATAATTTACTGACACTATGTGTATGTGGTTTCATCCCATGGCACAGATATCATGTCTCCGAAACAGGCTAGTAGACAGTAACCAGGGGTGTTTTTTTTGTTTATTGGGTTTATCGTCCCACCAACAGTATTTCAGTTATCTGGAGACGGTGTCCACTTGAAGCAGATATAGTGCTGCCTTCACTGTGTATAGCATGCCATAAACACCTGGCATGATACCACACCCAGTCACATTATCCTGACACCGGGCCAACCAGTCGTGGAACTACCCTTATATTTGCTTGAGCGTTAGCAAGGGAGCTTTACCACTACCGTTTTTAACGACTTTGGTATGTCGCGGCCCGGGATCGAACTTGGGGCCTCCCGCACCTGGAAACGCTCTACCGATTGCGCTACCAGGTCCGGTAAAACAGGAGTGTTTATTATGCAATTGTTAGCTGTGGTGGGGTGGTAAGTGTGAGTGTCACCTGCTAGGGCTGCTAGAAGGAGAGGATATCATTGTCAAGGAAACAGCCAGCATGTTCCTACGACAAGATCCTCCTCCATGATCAAGAAGCCAGCCACAAGTGTGAGAGACAATGGTTCCACTTGTAGTTCTCATCCCTACCAGCCCCTGCCCCATCCTTGCTCCTAACATGGCATTTATAACTTTCAATTAATTACTAAGCATACTATTATTATAAGACTTTACTTATTTTACCATTAATTTTCTTTTGATTGAAAACACACCAATAGGCAGTACATATACAATTTATTGCCTTCTTTTGAGACTTTTCTTTTTCTTGCAAACAGTTGCAAATTTGCTTTTCCTATGAGTAATACACCAAAGTTGATCAATAATGATATATAAGCAGAAAAAGCAATAAAAAATGTTTGGTTAATTGAGGTATCAAAGGTGGCTGTTCAGTCCTTATTGTATGTAATAAACAAATAACATAAATTCATTGAACATTCTTTTGGCCAGACTGAGTCCATGATATTACTCACCTACTGGGTTGTACGGTATGCGAGCGGGTAATCAGTTGCTATATTACGAAAACGGCTGCAGTAAATAGCTTGAAAGAATTTCCCAGGTTGAACACTAATGTAGTGGATGCAGTTATTAGTTCATAAGCCACTAAAAAAATGGAAACGACAAAAATGTAAATGATATTCCTATTTCCTGACGCCATAACATTGCATATTACCAGACCACCACAATTAAACACATTTTAGCTGGTAACAGGTGTGAATGTAAAACAGTTAAGGTGTGAACAATAACCGATAAAGCAAGAAACAGTATGGCTTCGTCATTTTTTTGTTATATGATTTCAGTTTAGTCAAAACAAATTTTATAAAGTTCTTTTTGGAAAAAAATTGCATGTTGTTTACCAGATGTTGGAATGCTAAAAAAAATTTGGACATGAAAATTTGAACCATGTTCAAACAATCACTTACATCCCTAGTTAATAGTAATTAAACAAAGTCTACTATTGCTTGATTTGTCTGGAAGCTACTAGCAATAGAATTTTGTTTCTTTTTATATACAGATTAAAATAAACAAGAGAGGTGGGTTATTATATGCCAGAAGGCCAAGACACAAGTGCATACTGGTAAGGATAAAATTTAAAGAGTTCCACAGAGATCTACAGGAGGGCTAGTCTGAACAAAAATCTGCTAACATAACCAAGGGCAATAACTCAAGAAAAAAACAATGAAATAAAAGTTATATCCCCTTGACACATAACTACACACCACTATCAATCATCCATGAAAAAATATGATTAACCTGATGAACACTAACAAAGAAGTTGTCCACAAAAAAATTGTAAATAAAAAAAAAAAAAAGGGCAATGACACAACAACAAACAGTCCAATCGGAGTTCACAATTACATATCAATATCAATCAACCATGTCAGTATAAAGGAATTATGATAAACTATAAAGGAGAAGTCGTATGCACAGTACTGCAAACAAATTCGTAAAAAATAAGGAAGAGCAATAACTCCAGAACTATCAGTGTCATTTAGTGTATATATAAATTCAGTCATTTATTTAAGTAGATCTCTAACATAAAACTTAGTTTAACAGATTGTTTTATGTGAATATATTTTTTTAATTTTTTAAAAGTAAATTCCTCAAAAAGGAAGACAAATAAGCTGTAAAAATAAAAGTAGAAGTTGCCAATACTTAAGTCTATTATAGGCAAATCTGATATATTCAGTCTCAATAGCCATGAATATAATTCATATGAATATAATTCATATCATTCATAATTCATAAGACAATGTCAGAATTGAAAGTCTACTGATGGCTTTTTCCATACAAAGAAATGTAAAAGTTTGATGTCCACCATTTTAAATATTTATCTGCTTTACATTACACACTTCATTTATTTTATACTAAACATATTTTTGCTTGTAATTTTGTCCACAGTCATAATCTTGAACATCTTAATGCACAGTTAAATTCAACCTGCACTGTACACACAAAGTTGTTTTGCATCATGACCTTATGATTATAAGTACATGTTTATTTATATGATCACATCGCATGCACAAACTATGGATAATGAATGCATTTGCAGAGTGTGTACTGGTTTATTGATATGCTATTATGGTACATTTCAAGCATATCTTAACAGTCTCTATGTGGACTACCCTAACATGTCATTCTGGTAATTGGGCTCTCTCGATCTACTACCCATAACTCCTCAGATATATCACATGGTGTTGTATCACTTTTACGAGCCTTCTGGGAAGATAGTGTTGCACAAAGTTGTGCATAAATTTAAAAAAATTAAAAAATAAAAACAGCGTCTGAATGGACCAGGTAGCACAACTGGTAGAGCATTGGCTCTCGGTATTGGAGGCCCCAGGTTCAAACCTGGGCCGCGACATACCAGTCATTAAAAATGGCACTGGTATAGCTCCTATGCTAATGCTCAGGCATTTATAAGGACTGGTTGGCCTAGGGTCGGAATAATGTCACTGGGTGTGGTATCATGCCATGTGTTCACGACATGCTATACACAGTGAAGGCAGCACTATATCTGCTTCAAATGAACGCTGTCTCCAGATAACTGAAATACTGTTGGTGGGAAAATAAAACAAACAAAAAATATAAATAAATAAACTGTGTCCATATGATATTGCTTTAAAAAAACACATCTTTAAATGAATGCATCTGCATTATGGATTTTTTTTATATAATAGAAAAAATAGAAGAAAAAAACAATCGGCTATCCTTATTTAAAAATATTTTATTTATAATTACCAACAAATATTGCTGCCGATGCCAAGGTCGATCAATGGTCAGGTTGATTAAAGCAAATGGCAGTTTGTTCTAGTTATTCTATTTTTAAATTAGAAATGTTAAAAGCTGTGTAATTAAAGCAATTTAAGAATTTAAATGTAAATTGAAGAAGATTATTAAAACAGCATACACTGTTATCAAGTTTTAATTATTTTGTGCTTTAATGATTCCAACATCATTCGTACAAGAAAAATCGAGAATAATATGTCAGTTTTGGGTTTCCAAAATGGAAGAAGAAAGTCGTATAAATAAAGTCCTTAACGACATTGAAGTAAGAGTAGAAAAGCTTAGGCGGCAAGCACAAACGTTACAACAAGAAAAACAAGATCTTCTGGAAGTTTTACAAGATCTCCAAGACAACACTTCTTCTGCCGATTACTCAGAAGGTAATATGTCATCAGTTTTCGCGATAGCTACTGTTTATTGATGTATTCATTGAAAAGAATTGGTTACGGTAAACCACTTTGCAAAAACAACACCAACGAAGCAGTTTACAAATGTTTGGTTTTGAACCCACGGCCTCCTGCTAAAATACTCTATCAACTAAGCTACCTGTGCTGACCGCACTGGGGAGGGCTGCCGCATAATCACAAAATTTGTCCCGTTGTTAACATTTTTGGTGCCAGGCATCATTTGTTACTACAGACTTATAGCCTGCTAAGTTTCTGAGGCCAGGAATCAATAATAACTACTTACTGTTTTTCTCCCAAGGGTTCTTGAGAGAACAATGTCTGATGCCATTAAAGTAAACAGAGAGCGCTCTGCAAAATACATTTTGCCCAAGTTGGGGTTTGAATCCATTTATTTCAATGTCAAAATATTAAGTTTAAAAAAGCCTGGAGTTGACCGGCAGTGTCATAAATAAAAAAATTACCATGTCATGCCATATATACTTTCAGTAGAAATAAAACAAGGAAAGTGAAACGACTGCAGTTTAGTTGTTATTGATAAAGGACACAGCACAGATAAGTCCTTTACACATGTTGTAATAAACTTTTAAACAAGAGTAATTAAACATGAAACTGTAAACAACTATGACCTTGTATATAGTAGGAACTCATTTATGACCCTTGACTGTATGCATGTTGAATCTGTGGCAGTTAAAGCAGGAAGTCTTGGGCATGGTAATAACTTACTGACATCTATCAGCTGTCCTGTGTTGCTCTGGTGTTTCTACCAAAATATTATTTATTGAGTCATCCATCCCCAGTAACAACTGGACATTGCTTGATTAACCATAATTGTATCGCTGTGATATATCTACTGTATTTTCTCACTTATAAGAATTATAAGGATTTTTTCCTCAAAATTTCATATTCATCTTGTGGGGTTCGTCTTATAGGCAGGCTCTAGTGACCTAGAAAAAGGTTTTCATATTGTATTTTGGGGAAAACATAAGAGAGGAAAATTTTTAAGGCTTAAGCAGTTATGCAATGAACCGATGTGCCATCATTATCAACCACCTATTTACCTAAATTGGGCTTAGAAATCAGTCGGTCTTCGCAGTAGAGTAGTTCACGGCTCTCCCAGCCCTACACATTTGAGAGATTTTAGAGAACATCCTGCATCATCACTGGAGGTTACTAGCTTTAACATTTGCCTTAATATCGGATCAAAACAGTGCACTGTCTTTGTGTACATGCCATCGATAATGGAGAAATATAATCGCAGCTGCTTATTAAAACAAATTGTTCACACCAGACTCACTGTCAAAATGCTCAGATCGATATCATCTTGACAACAGCTTATCTCAGAGTCAGTCAACTTGACCTGTATAACACAAGGTACTCTTCCCAGTTATATCGTGTACTGAAATTAATGTCATGCCACCACATGCTACAGGATGTTCTTGCAGCCGAGCGGTTAACACCTGCTAGATACATCCTGCAATGTGTGAAAATTAAGAGTCACTGTTTACCAATTAACACTTATGTTGAGACAGCATGACAGGTCAACGCTCCTGTTCATTTTTTCACCTCGTCATAAAAGAGGGTCAAAGCAGAAATTGGCAATTTCTCCGGTGAAGTAGGGGGCCCGCCTTGTAAGCAAATAGTCTTATAAATGAGAAAATTTGGTAAGAAACATTACAAACAATAAACTGAGTTGGGCTAATTTGCTCAGGAGGTCCTTTCATATCTGGACAAACATAATCATGCTACAATATTATATACCCAATATTCAGTTATCTGGTATCTGCTCACAACTCCAAGCATGTGTAACAAAATCTACTGATAACATCTCAACAACAGATACCGGTAGCGTAACACCTGATCAGATGGCTTCCAGCTGGAGCTGACTAATCTGCATCTATATTATTTACATAATGTTAATGCTAGATCAATTTATACATGGCATGGTAGGAGTTCAGACAAGGTACAGCTCATTAATCTGTGTACATATGAATTAACATTTAGACTTAACTCACTGGTTTCGAAAAACAAATCCTTATCACTTGGTTCAATTTTTCAGCTGATCTGGAGGACATTGAATTTAACACAGAGCGTCTCATCATCAGGTGCCTTACCGTAGAAGTCTCTGTCTCCACTCCAAGGAATGATGCCCAGGAACAAGCATATGAGACAGTTTCCAAACTTGTTGATGAACTTTCAACAAAAGCTGAATATGACCCCATGGGTCAACAAGCAGTGATAGTGTCCTATTTGAATGCATGTCTCCCAGAACCTCTAAGTTCAAACGTAAACATGCGCTTTCAGGAAAAAGTGTTGAGCTGTACAGCCGATGACCAGAAAAGGTTTAGGAAAAGGCTTGAGAAACTTTATTCATATGTACACAAAAAGATAAAAAACATGAGTACCAGTAGTACAGAAAAATCAGAACATAATACTAATGACAATAAAAAAGAGAGTTCTAACGGTCCCAGTGAAGGTGATGCTGTGAAATGTGAACAAAATTAATGTGTAGCCACGGCTGCTTCTGATGGACTAAAGACGGTTTACTTTGACAATTGGATGAAACCAGCTGGTGTGGGTTGGTCCATTTGTATTTGCCTATATGCTTTTCCTGTGGCAACATTTATTCCAGCTATGAATGAAAAATACAAAAAATGTTCTCACTAGTCAGCAAACCTTTTCCAATTGAATATGATGACATAAAAATAAAAAAAGTACTAGACATTACTGTTCTATGTAGATCAAATTAAAGAGATTTGACTGTGAATGAAAGAAACAAGACTTTGGCACACATATAACACTAACACATTAATGTTAAAGTCTTATAGGCTTCTTCAAAAGTTAAAACCTTCTGGTATATGCTTATCTTTCAACACAGAACTCCTCTCAAGTTGCTTGTTTTTGTTGCTTAAAATCTTAATTCAATGCAATAAGAACTTGCAAAGGAGGAAAGGAAGATGTCTAAAATAATATAATTGCCAACAAGTGGGTTCAATAGGTGCAATAAGTTCTTTAGTCTTGGATAGTGTTTCTACAAACCAATAAATGTTAAGTCTTGGATGGAGTTTCTACAATCTTTAATTAGGCACCTTTTGAAAAAAAAGTTTGGTAGAACAAAAAAATCACCATTACTTTATACATGATATTTTAAAAAAAGTTATATTATTTGTTCCATAGGCTTTTGTGGTTTAAAATGATATAAATGTATTTGCAAATAACACAGATGTTATATTTATAATTATAAAACATAGGACTGCCAAAAGAAACACCTTGCTAATTTGTTAGAATATATATTTGTGAAAGCATGTGTTCTTTTTTTAGTTCTGTTTTGTTTGTTTCAGTTACAACATGCTTTGTTGTGCAGAATATCCACATTGTCATCCAGAATATCCAGTTTCATATAATTTGTACTCATGTATGAATAAGGCATGGCAGAGAATTTATTTGTGTCTGAATATTTACATCTTAACCAAAGTTCACTTTTCTGACAATCATGGCACCTTTTGTTTGGACTCGTAATACACTTAACTTTAAAGTAAATAAATGGAACCATATCTGGCCCCACAGTAGGTAAGGCATCATCTCCAGGCTCATTAGGCCCTAAGTTCAAACCCAGGCACCACCATACCAAAGTTGTATAATGGTGTATAAATAATTATTAGTTTTCTCCCATGTATTTCTGCTTTCCTACTTTGCATTGATTTACACAATTATACAGTTTCATCATCATCAAAATAATGTTGATTTTTCATGAAGATTGTTGGAGGAATGAAATTTCTCTTGCATAAGATAATATTTATTGAATTCAATAAATGTTTTGATAGTCATTGCTGTCCCTTGTAAAAGATGGTTGTCCTAGTAATGTATAAACTTCACATCTATAGTTTTTTCAGTTTAACTTTGTGTTAAATTAGTATTTGTAGTAGGTCTATTTATTACCTATTATTTTCACAAATTATAAACAACAGTTTGTCCATGTATTTGGTATATTGAACATTTCTATCACCCGTTATGTGTTAAGTCTACATATTTTTGGACAGCGCTCATTATTGTATAATGTTACTGTTATTGTTGTGTTCTAATTGTAGAATTGTTATTTGATTTGTTAAGTCTGCTGCGATCACTTGACTTTGGTGCACTGCTCTGCTCAAGATTAGTTTGTTTTTGTTTTGGGATTTTAACCCCGCCGTCAAGACATGATTGACATCCAAGTGTGGTAATGCATAAACTTAAAACTTTTATTTTTCTATTTTTTTATCTTTCCTGTTATTTTTAGTATCATTGTACCATCTCCATTTTAGCACGGTCACAGTAACTGGTCCTTGTCCATTATATGTAAATAAGTGAGGCAGGTTTTAACCACTTCCTGATAAAGTTTAACATTTTCAGCGATCCAATTTCACCTTAAATAGGGAAAGCAGGTTTGGGAGTATTGGTAGTTTATGGCAATACTAAAATCACAAAGGAAGAAAGCACAGTCGTCGTACCTCTAAAACAGAACACAAAGACATATGGATTAGCTCTGGTTACTGGTGTTTATGTTGGTTAGTGATATTTTCTTTTCATTTTACATATTCACAGATATTTTGTCCACATGACACTCAGCTACAAAGTTATTAAAACTTAGAAATCAGTAAAAAAAGTATTGAACAACAATTTAATCTCTTATGCTTGATGGCGAAGGACATGTTACTGCTGAAGACAAGTTTCCATCAAAGGTTCCCTACCTGTCTTACCTTTTATTGGCATAATTATATCAGTTTTGTTTTGATTTTGCACAATACCGTGACCAAGTTATACTAGTGATATTTATTGCAATGACCAAACTGAAGAAATAAGTTTTATTCCTTTGTAAGCTGTATTTTTCTGTAATTGCTCAAACATTATACATTTTATATACATTTGTAAATGTGCAAAAAGTCACAACTGCTTTCATATTTAAAGCATTTATGAGTTGCAGACTTTGTGAAAGTTAGAACCATGTCTCAGTAATTATCTCATAATTTTTTTAGTCTTTCAACATATGTTTTTCTGTTTCGTATGTTAATTAGAAAATTTTAACACCATATGTACTAAATATTGCTATCTTATTACACAATTATTTTCATATGTTGCAGTTATAATGACATCTATATCCAATTTGTCATACTGATAAAGACAATTTGACATTACCAGCCACATAAACAAGTTACACGTAAATTAACGCATGTCTTGAAAGTAGATTTTAGATTTTCACATGTCATTTGTGAAGACATTAAATATTGTGAACATCAGGAGACCAAAGGTCGTGTTTTTGATCAAGGATTATCCATCCCCACCCCCACATGAGTTCACAAAGGCCAGCAACAAATTATCTCAGGAAAACTTTAGATATTTCATTACACATAATGTACAATTTAAAACAGTTTAATCATTTTTTTTTTTAGACAAGCTAATGAAGGAGTACTATTTAAGGTGAAAGTAGATTTTCATTAATTTGTTGGCCCACTAAGAGTTGTTGGTTTTTCACATAAGAAGATTGCACAAAATGAACATATTTTCTGAGGAAGTTGTTTTTCCGCATGATTCATGCTTAGTAATTTGTATCAGAAGTGTCAGCAAGCATGCTGTTTTAAAGTCAATTAAGTCTTTATTATATGGTAGAAATGTGAATGAGATTATTTTGATATGGAATGTGAGTATACAATAAGTATGTAAATTCAGCAAATGTGGTGTTCAGCATAAACAATAACAAACTGTGGATAAAGTTAAGAATAGTAAAATATTGGTGGATACCCTTTTCTATGCACTATTATGCAGATTATAAAGCAGTCTTAAGTTGTGCATCTTTCATACACGATTAATGATAACGAAGAGGTTTAAAGTATGGGTCAGCTGATCTGCTTAATTCTTTCCTGTTTAGTTAATGATTTGTATCTACTTTAATTCTTGCTTATCTTCCTTCATTCATTTTACTCTTGGATTACCCCACCTCTATTTTAGTTTTGTGTCCTAATAAATATTGTGACAGACCAATGATGTAAATTTGTTATCATGTATTTAAAATAAATTTTGAAAAACATATCGGCTTGATTAGTTTAAATTTTGGATACCACGTTGAATAAAAAGTGAAAGACTTGGTGGCTGTACCTTGGAATATCTGTGAATCTTATTTCCATGTCAGAGGTCCCTCGCCTTTCAGATCACAGCAGGATGAATTTCAAAGTCACTGCATCTTTGATGGTAATGTGTCTATTTCAGTGACATTTCTTGTTTATATTATAAACAAAGGGTCATTTTTCAGGAAGCAGATGAGCTTATGTTTTTTCTTTGTGCACTGCTGGCCTATATCGCATAAGATAACCATGTTCCAAGTTTGAGGACAATCATGCAAAACCATTAAAATTATTCTCTAAACAACAAATTGTTCCCACCACCAACACATACTTTCTATGTGTCAACATGAATAAAATCACAAACTGCTTTTTTTTTCTGATCACCAGATAAAGGAACTGATATTGGTGCTGGGATGTCCTTGATAATGAGACATTAATGAATGGTCTCCCCTGAATAATCCCTAAATGCAAGTAGGTCCTTTCATTTGTTTTACTCATTTTTATGCTTGTGATCTTTGTAGTGTATGTTGACTTTTCTGCCTTTCTTGTGATACCCAGGCAAACCATCATCAACAAACATTTCCATATTATTTTTTAAATAAAACATCTCTATAAATATTTAAATGGATTTGAAGCTGCTTCACTTGTTTTTAATTGCAATTATCTACAAAAGAACAAACGATAAAGTCCAGGAAATTCAGCTAAAAGGACCTACTGTTTGGAATACCTTGGTTATCAACTAACAAGGGAGACAATTTCCATTTCATCAATGTACCAGATTACATGGGATTTTTTCCCCCAAAGCCTTTGTTATTGTAATAAAGTCATTTTTTGTTGATAATATACAAGTATATTTGCTTAGCCTATGACATACACAAAACTTGCTAAATGTGATAATGAATTGTCCCTTCAAGAATTTCTCCCCCAACAAAGCTACATGTACTTGATCTAAAACATTGGCCATCTTAATAAAAATAAATAAATGCAACAACAGCAGTCTAACCGTTGTTTATATACTTTATTTACTGTACATTTTTGTCATGTGGGTTTAGCATAAAAAGGTGGAAACACTACAAATAACATATTTTACAAGAAACACAAACCACAAAATAAATACCATTTTGTTGTTGTTTTTTTCATGGCATTATGACCTCAAAAGCAGTTAGGTTGAAGAAATGTAACAAAAAAAGAACAGAAAGACAACAAAGAACCAACATGTAAGGTACCATCAAAATTGGAAGTCTTATAAAAACATAATAAAAACACAAAAAAACAGCAACATTCTTCCTTTTTGTCACATAAGACACCACATACCAAGACATTTTTTACATGTATTTAAAAACAACAAAAGATTTGATGAGTTAAAAAATAATAACATAACCTCTCAATATGTAACTGATAGAAATAATATAAATTTAAATTTCAAAAAATTTACAAAGAAAAATCTTGCAATTCTCATTAATTAACACCCTCATTATAATTATAAACCTCAATATTTAATTATCTGGCATCATCTTGTACACTAATTACACTGGTTCTAAAATGGGGAAGTATTGAATGACAATAAATGAATATAAATGCATTTTTCTTCCAAAGTAAAGGAAATTATAAATGTTATACCCTGCACTGTATGAAACAAATGAAAATATAAGCAATTCAAATAAAATATTAACATTAAACATATAAAATATAAAAAAAATGCATTGTAAAAGTTAAAAGAAGATGAAGATATATGGAAAGTTGATGTGTAAAGTCACAGGGACATTGTAAGTTTAAGGTAAAGCACTAATGTAACTACTGCTACAAGGACTTCAAACTAGCAATGTTGTAGCTTCCATTTTAGTTAAGTTTATGCAACATGTAAGTCATACCAGAGCCCATAAAATAATGTTATCAGTAAGATAATGTTGTTGCTGTTGTTTTTGTTACATTGCACCAACATATTTATGTTTATATTGGCAACGTCTAGCTAATCATTGATGGAGGAAGACCTAGAAATTATGTCTGGGTGGAACCACTAGCGTACCGCTGGTTAGCTGGAAAACCTACCCACGTGAAGGTTTTCACCCCAGAAGATAGATTAAAATTAGAGCAAATGAGTCAAAGAACCAGTCCACTTGTGCCAAATACTGACAGAAATAAGCCAATGGCTAACGTCAGTTTTAAAGACAAAATTATCATTGCTCATCCTGCTTTTAATAAGAAAGAGTCATTCAATTAATAAGAAGATACGTAAACATATGTTATGAGTAAACACTTAAATAAGAATATTTAAAAAGTGATGCAGAAAGAAATACTGTTCTCTGGGCATTAGTTTTGCCTTTAAGATGAAATGATAGGAGTTGCTAACGGTTACAAATAACGTAACTTCTACTGTCTTCTAAATAAATATGTTAAAAACTTGTATGACAATAAGTTAGGATTAAGCTAACTTCCATTCTCTTAACAATGGATTTAAATAGGGACGCTTTAACTACAACTGTCATTTAAATGGATTGAAATGATGATGCCATAACTTCCTCTGCCATTACAATCATTTAACATTTAGGTCAGTTTGTTATTACTTACATTGGCCATACTGATAGGTCTAGCAAAAAAAGCTCTCATATCCTCCATTGTTACATTATTGATATTATAACTACACTTATCACATGAAGGTAGAACCATTACTTACAAATCTTGTCTCTATCACAACAGGAGGGATTTGTCATAGAGAAGACTGACTGATGCAAACATGTATTGACATGGATTATAAAAACAAGCGGAGTGTTGAACACACATGGACAAGTTTGATCCACATTTTCATTTGACAGAATTGACCCAGATCCTATTTTCACTCGTAAAACCCTGTAACTAGAGCATAAAATGTTACAATAGAATATATGCATGAATCAAAATAACACATTGAACCATTTAAGATAACACAATGAATCAATCAAGGTCACACATTGAATCAATCAAGATAACACAATGAATAAGTCTATTTTTGTAATTAAATCAATAAGCAAACAGATCTAAAGTTAGTTACGGATGAGCAAAACCCTTTTGTTAAATTTCTTAATCACCACAATAACTGTTATAATATATTCTGTTCTGTCTATTTAAAAGTTCATAGTTGCTTCAACATAAACATGGGCACCTCTTAGGAATCATGATTGCACCGTAAGGAAGTCGGAATATACCGGTACTTTTAAATAAGACAAACAAGCAGTAAAACAATCAATGGCTTTAAAAATCAATTGGCAAACATACAACATGACAAAGTAACCTCTACACATACCAGTAAACATTAATCACACCAAAGTTTTCAACTGTCAGGACTGATACCATTTAAAAGCACCTGATTGGTTGGATTTGTTTCTTACTTAATCTGACCAATCAAATACATTGGTTCTAGATCTCAAAATTTAATTTTTTGAATTTCACACTTCTATTTAAACACACTGGAAGCTAGCATAGTATTGTTGTATTTGTTGCAGTTGAAGCAGGGAGCCTTCCATTGATCCAGACAATCCAGTTTTGAGAAAGCCATCACAAAAAAACACAAAATCACAAAATAAAAACCTACATTTTGAACAGGAAGAATGTAGCATCTGCTGACACACAGTCATTTATGAATTATCACTGCTATAATAATGAACACTTGCTATTTATGACAGACTTTTTGCCATGAGTTCGTCTTTTACTAGGTTGGAGATGTATGGTCCCCTCGTCATTGTAGGACAGTTTTAGCTTGCCATTCTTAGTCCCTTTGCTTTTTTCATGCTTTGGTTTCACTTTAGGAGAAGAGTAGCTTTGAGAATTTCTCTGTGTAGTGTCACGGCTGTCAATGTGGTTGTTCATGCTATCATTGATAAACCCTGAAATAAACATACAAAGTAAGAAAAAGGAAAGATGTAATATAAACATTAAAAAGTGTTAAAGCAGATTGTGTACATATTTATGCTGTTTTTGATTTTGCCAGAAGTATTATAAATTTGTGGCTTTTTTTTATGTTAGTCATTAACACAAAGTAATTTTAAATCTAAAAGAATATATTTTTTTAACAAAATGAAGCTATGACCCTTAAGAATGATTAATTTTTAAATGAGAACACAATTATGAAGTTAACTACTCTCTCTAAATTGGAGTTATACCTTGTTCGTACATTTGATAATTCTGAATACAGAAAAAAGCTGTATATATGACATATTTTTTTTACAAATGTTACATTTAAGTTTAATTTTACTGCACACAAAACAGCTGTTGTGTGTGGGGTTAATAATATGAAGTTCAGATGTTGCTAGACTGTTGTCATGGAAACTGGAAATTTACCCGTGCCAATCTGGTGATAACTTGGCTCCTCCTCCTCTTCACAGTTTAACTGTTGGAGGTATTTCTCTGCCAGGTATCGAAACACTGAGGGAACAAATATGTACATATTATTGATTACTTTTTAAACATATTACTTTTTATATTTAGTTTGTCACCATTAAAAACAATAAAAAGTCACATTGATGCAGATAATTATGTTATGTTATAAATGATTTAAAATCCTTGTACAGGACCCAGAGAATGAATTTGTTGGAATATTGGTTTATACAAGTCTTGAAATAGCATTGTAACAGACAACAAAATTATGTTAGGTATGGGAGCTCCTGGGTTTGACTTCAGACTGCGACATACCAATCTTGTTAAAAATGGTAGTGGTATAGCTTCCTAGCTTAGTTGGGTATATTAATATTATAAGAGTAGTTCTACAACTAGTTGGCCCGGAGTCAGGATGATGCAACTGGGTATGGTAACATGCCTGGTGTTCATGGCATGCTATACACCGTGAAGGCAGCACTATAACTGCTTCAAGTGGACATCGTCTCCAGAAAAATGAAATACTGTTGGTCCGTTGATAAACCTAACAAATAATTATACTGAAATTGCTCTTGATTGGGTTAGTACCTTCTTCTACATTTAGATTCTCCTTGACAGAGGTTCTGTAAAACCGCAATCTCAACTTCTTGGCAAGGGCCTCAGCCTCCTCACTGCAATAAACAAGGAATATTTTTTAAGACTCGTAGCCTGCTAGTCACAAAATGAATCAATGCAAGCATACACCAAATGGCTTAACGGTACTATTGACCTACTTTATACAAAAGTACATATACTGTTTGTAGGTGATACTGTTTGTGAACAATTGGTTTCGGTATGTAAAGAAACTGTCAAACTATAAATAGGGGAGGGAGATTCAAATTGTGAATTTATCAAACATACATTATTGGAGGATCCTTCTCTTAATAACAAAAAATCCCTATATAGAGATATACACACGTATGCATATAACCATACACACATACATGAACATTGTTACAAATATACACCTACATGCATATTCATACCCACTTACATATAAATACTCATACATGTATGTGTACACACATCAATGTCATTTACATACATCCATTAATCTCCAGTTAAAGTTGCATTTCACGTGCGCGCACACACACACACACAAAATGCTCCACATGAGACGGTCCCTAAATGATATTGTAAATATCTTTGTAATAATCTGAAGAAAAATTAAGTTAAAAAAAGCACTCTTCAATCAAGCAATGTTTATGTTCTTATTATTCATGACTTGCTTTTCATTATTGAATAAATAAAGTTTACACTCAAGTTGCCATTTGCTTTTAATGACTAATCTGGATCATCAGAGAAATAAAAAGTGAATTTGATTTTTGTTGCAACTAACAAATTGATTTAATTTAATTGGATTGCATCCCCCACCCCCTTTTTTTTATCCATAACACATAAATGCAAATTTTACATTTCTTGGATATTTTATGCTCAACAAATAAAGAATTATTGTCACTGTTTTACAATTTTGCCTTAACACCAACTATCATATTTTGAATGTGTGCAAAAATGTGAACATTTGCATGTCATGGATCCATACAATGCTTTATCAAAATTCCTCAGATCAGTTTTCAAAAGGTAGGACATTTTTTACTATCAACAGCAAGGGTACAAGAAATCATTCCTTTCATTATTAAGTGAAACTTAATTCTAACTTTCAATGGTATAAATTACAATGAGAAAGGTATACCATTTCAAGGGGTCCCTCTTTTGTGCTGCAAAATCATTTTATAGACAGTCTTTTTAACTAGGATAATTAGCACCATTCAATTTCTTTAACAATCACCACGACATGCCCAGACTATCAGCATACATTACATAAAACTTTCAACCCCTTGCACATAAATATATAATTAAATGTTTGTTAACAAAGAAAACACTTTCAGGTACATGTAATATCGATTTATAACAGATGAGTAAGACCCAGCTGTTAAATGTTGATCAAATATACAAATATATACTAGTTACCCATCCTTTTTTAGTTTTCACTTAAAATTTTCTTAAATTCTTTATCCATATTAAAGCATTCCAACATGACAATATATTTGCTTTAACAGCATTGAAAAGATCTAATTTCTCAAACAACAGCCAAGCCAGTAAAACTTTCCAACAATCTCCTATTCAATAATTGTTGCTGCCTTCAGTTGCATATAGAAAGAGACACTCTTTCTCCAATAAGTTGATGTGTGCTGATAAAGAGCTTTTTATCTTCGAGAATAAATGAAGCAAACCTGCATCAACTTACAATAAATGCTTAAAAGACTGAGTAATTTAATATACCATTAAACTATGCTATTACAAAAGTGCAGACACTTTTGTTCTAGTGTGTTTTTTATTAGACACAAGATAAGCACAACACTTGACATCTTCAACAGTTGATTTCATAATGTTAGACCCTTCTCTCATCACTGTTTTAAAATAACTATCTAAAAAACAATAATATGGCTTGCACATTGATGGAACAAAAAATGGTGCATCCCATCCACAGGATACATATAAGGAAAAATAATTTATAAGCGTATAATCAGTGATCACATCGGCAGCTACAATTGGTACACATTTAGAAACTGCATAAAACAGGACTAATTCATTGAAATTACACATCTTAGGGAGATTTCTGGCACTATTCAAATAAATTTAATCGGCCTTCTTATGAATGATCAAATACAGTACACTTTAAAGCATATTTTAAAGTTAAAATCAAATATTAAAAATGACATCTACTTCCTGGCTCTTTCGCCTGCCCAACAAGTACCAAACCCATCTATGAGCTTAAGTTCCATTGTCTTATTGAGCTACAAACTGTACACTTACTGCTGCACCACTGCATCATCAATGAGATCAATCTTGTTTTGAACGATAACCATGCTTATCTCCCCTACTTCAACTTCAACCTGTAAAGGTAAAAAAGATCAAATGCAATACTATTTGTATTCACTGCATTAGCAGTAAAAAGAGGTACTGCTTTACATGGGAAAAAGCTGACCTATAATTAAAAAAACAAATTCTTGTCTATAGTGCGAAAAAATGTTATTCCAATTTTTTTTTGAAGGGTTGATGTAAAAATACAGTGTACAGTCGAGTCACATAGTTAAAATCCTGTTGCAGAACAAAACCATTAATTTTTTCTCTAAGTATGTCCTGCCTGTTTAGACTTAATGCAAAAGTAATTAAAACTGCAATACATTATGAAATGTAAAACTTATATGTAACACCCCGCCACCAGCCACATCTCCAGGGTGGGCAAAGACACAGGTTCTATTTAAAGAAGGAATGTGAGATGTAATCACCATATGGCAATAGTGACCATCTCTTCTTTTCAGTAAGAGTCTGTTTTAATAACTCATCTTTAACAGATATACACATTTGATACAATATTATTATTTAAGTGAAGAAAATTATCATTTATTGTTGAATGATTATTATGAATAAATATGCTCAGCAGTTATTATCAACTAACCAACATTTGTTTTTGCATTTTGTATAATTTGATCAGCCACCATGATACAATAATGACATAAATGTGAATTGCATCTGTTAAATAACTTTTTATCAATTAAGTCTGCATAAACAATTTGTGCAAATTAGTATTGTTGGCACATGTGTCTGAGTGGTAGAATCACAGACTTGTAACGCCTTTGATTGCTCCCAACGCACCATGTGAGTTCGAGTAAGGACTAAATAAGTATAAGTCTTCCGGCTGACCTGAGGTGTGCTGGTGGTTCTACCTATAGATTTATCTGGGGTCTTCCTCCACCAAAATAGCTGGACATTGCTATAATGATTATTATTGTGGTGCTGCGATGTAGTCATAGACACTAACAAAACAATAAGTATTAGCAGATCACCTTTCGTTTCCAAGACTCTATGGCCTCAAATGAGTCTCTATCCACAGTGGAGAAGGCCAGAACACATGCCTGGGCACCTGCAAGTAGAAAATAACGCATCTTTGGAGAAAAACATCAGAACAGTTGACGTCACACATTAAGTGATATTAAACTATATACCAAAATATGATATTTAAGTGCATTTGAAGAATTATCAATATATATCTAACCTGGTGCACAGCAATGTTTTAAGATTTGGGGACGTGGAAATCATAAGTAAGGAGTCCAAAGAATATTTATTTTATCACTTATACTTGACACGTATTCAATCACCTACTGGGTTATTTTCAATAACCCACACTACAAGTAAAAAAAACACAAAAACAAACAAAAAATAAAAAAAATATGTTGAACAGTTGATTTATTGGTTATGTGATAAATTAAATCCACCATTTTTGTTCATGGAATACTGAAAATATTAAACTAATTGGATGAAACTCAGCAGTCTTTTTCCATATTGTATTATTCAATTTATTAAATATTTTCAGTATTTAATGAAGTCAGATCCACTTTTTAAGTATGGTGCACAAAATATGTATAATCCTCATTTTTATGTTAGTGAAAATGAAATAAAAAGGAAGTGCTAGACTATTTTTTTTATTACCATACAATCACTAATGTGGATATAAGTATCAATTGTTAAAGAACCATGACGGTAAATTACCTCCAAATGTTTAGTTTTCCAGACAGGCAATTGTTTAATTATTAGTTAACTACTAGTTGATTTGAATATCAATGAGGATGACTCAATTAATTTTCTAATTAAACATGCAATTTATTTTGAATGTTTGATATAAGTATATGTCTATTTAAATTATTAGGAACACTTCAGATATTTATATTTATACACATAATACATACTTTATCTCATATCTATTCAATACTGGTGCCACAGTATTGTTTCTTTATTGGGATTATCATCCCACCAACAGTATTTCAATTATCTAGAGAGTGTGTCCTCTGTCCTTTTGAAGCATATACAGTGCTGTCTTCACTGTGTATTTCATGGTGCAAACACCCAGTCACATTTTCCTGACACCAGGCCAATCAGTACCCTTATATTTGCTTGAGCACAAGCAAGGGAGCTATACCACTACCATGTTTTATGACGTTAGTACATTTCTGCCTGGGATCGAACCTTGGGTCTTCCATACCAGGAGCCCAGGCTCCTATTATTGTGGTGCTATGATATACTAATTGCGCTACCAGGGCCTGTCTCACAACATTGTACACCTTGTCTTCCATTGCTAAGGATTGTTTAACGACAGCCCTACAACTTGATTTAGTCTATGTTTGCCGGTCATGTCTGATACAGGAAAGAACAGTATTTCCACTTTGCCATTTTAATTGTCTGTTAATAAGTACACAGCATTTTGAATCCGCAAATTTTATGTCTGTTATATGGGTGTAATAGCAAAGGTGCTATAATTATTTAATTGCATACACCTAAGTTTATGAATGTAAATGTTGGCACTTGCATATAAATAAGTGCATTGCCCTAAGCTACTTATTTGTCTGTGTTACATGTCCCTAAGGTATAGAGTGTTTCCTTCTATGACAGGTCTGATAATATCCATCAGGCGCGTGTCTGTGCCCTTTTTGAAGTTACGCACAATTACAAGAGAAATAACCTTTGTAGCAATACTTTTGATTATATTTGGTTCTTTTCTAATGAATAACAGGTAAAATGCGGACATGCGAGGAAAAATATGAACGACTAAAATCCTGACGTGTGTAAGTTTAATCATTTTAAAACCTTTTCAACTTTAATGGTGGGGTAATAAGATTTTATATCATAGAAACTACAGAAATAAGATATATCATTCCTAACCCGGTGTAGGCATCGACTTGCATAGTGTTTTTGGTACTTTTAGATTTTCGATTTTTCGAACGGAAATTACACACGTGCGCAAAGTGCGTAATGGCAGAAACGCGCCTGATATCCATAACATTTATACAGATAACACATAGCCAACATGTCCAAAAATTGTGAATTCAACTGCAAATAGGTGATTTACTGGCATGCTGGTTGATGCTCTTGCCACCCTATCTCCTACGCTTTACTATTCTTAAAACTACCAAGCTATTATGCTATTGATCTGCAAGTATGACCTTGACCTTTGGTGAAGGACCTAATGTGGAAAGGTCTTGCAGCTAACTTGGGGAGCGCCGGTGGTTCTACCCAGAAATTGTCTGGGGTCTTCTTCCACCCAAAAAGCTGGATGACGCTATTATGATCATAATTGGTCGCTGCAAACAAACATTCCTCAGAAAATAGCTTGTTAATTGTGAGTACCAAATAAAACATTAATGTTAAGATAATAAACACCAAAGGTATTGTACTTTGCAAGGGGGAAAAACTCTCTTCATCTTGAGCTCTTCTAAACCCTCATACATTGACAAATTACAAACTGTTTTGCACACATTTTGATTTAAAGCAAGTGACAATGTAGAGTTTGGAGTTTTATTCTGAGTGTTTTGACGTGTCAGTCTTTTTAAAAGCAGAGATTTAATATTTTCTATTGACATAAAACTTTGTAATTAAAACAACACCAGTATTGAACAAACATGCACAGAAACCCTTTAGCAATGGCATGGTTCAGTCCTTCAATAATTACCTGGATATTTCTCCCCATGTAAACATCTGATTGTTTACCTAATATAACATATTCTTAACTCTAAGCCTGCTATGCAAGAACTGATCAAGCCTATAGTTTAATAATAAACTCCACACAAGAGCTGCCTGATCTGGACCTACACTATATGCTGATAAGTTTCAAGTAAAATGATGTGTTTAACTGAGCATTTTGTTTTAATAAAATAACAAAGAATTAGTTTTAACCAATGTAATAGGTTAATATGAAAGTAACAAGGTACAGGATCAAACCACCCAACTTCTATCTTGAATCATACTGCACTTATGTTTGTTTTAGAAATAAATTGCATTAACACAATAATGTTCATTAAGGCGACGTCTAGCTAGTTTAATGGAGAAAGATCCAAGACAAAGAGGGTGAACCATGTTTGAACCAAGGGCCGTTGAAGAACCATCCCTCATTAGGTGGATCACCTGACTGGGACTTGAACCCAAGCATTACTTTCGCTTAATAACAATACTAAAATACTCTGAGGGCACAGTAAAAAAACAAAAACGGATTGATAAATAATGCAAAGTCCCAGAAGCACTTCAAGTTTGCTCGTAAACCACCATCCATATTTTTTTCTTTACCGGGTTTTACTGTACCATGAAGGACTGAAGGCTAAAGACTCTGATACCGCTGACAAAAAAAATAAGCCAAGATTCTATAAATGCCTTGCATGAGTCATTGTTGTTTGCTAATAAACAAATCCTCCACACCTTGGGTGATTCTTGTATCCCAGATCCTGTCAAATATTGATAGAGATATGGACATGTTGAGTTTGTTGCTTACCAAGTCAGCCAAGTACAAGGCCATAAAACCTACACTCACAATACCCTCATCTTGTTTGTCATTGTCATAAGAAAACTGATATATAACATTCCAAACCAGGCAAAAAATCCATTTTTATGTTATGAAATAACAGGTACTTGGATTTTAGCCTCATCAAGTGGCACAGTCACACTCATTCTGTTTGTTTGTTTCCGGGCAATGCAGCTGACCCAACAGAGTTCAACTATTCCTAGAAATAGTTCCATTTATTTTCATTATTGTGCTTGAAACAGTACAAAATCATCAAATAGTCACAACAGCCTGTCCAGGCAGTTTAAATAAGACAATAAAATGTGAAACAAATTGAACTACTTATAATCCACTGTACCACTAGATGAGATGTAAGTAGGCTTATAAAATGCAACATAAAACTACTTTATAAACCACAATCTAATAATATGGCATCTTGTGAAGTGTTTTACATGTATCCATCACATTGCGATAGAGATCAAGTCCCTGGTATTGGTCCTCGGCCTTTCAAGGTGCATTCCATCAGTAAGGACAAATGATTTTTTTCCATAAAACACCAAAAACGTCGATGAAACCTGAATATGTCTTTCAAAATGCTGTTCATTGGTTTTCTAGAACTGTGTGAACTGTGAAGCATAAATCTGCACTTGTCAGTGCAAAAATTGTATTTCCTACATGAGCCATGTTGCACAGTTAGCTATTTTTAAATTAAGAAAACCATGTGACCACTTACTTTTTAGTTCATTTTATAATAATGATCATCCAGGTAATTTGCTCTGATGTTGATATCTAAGTTTAGCCAAAATCCATCATGTTAATTTTAGATTTGGAAAAAAATTGACAGTTTCCGCAATATATTTCATGATTTGTACTGTAAAAACTTAAGTAATGTTATAAACAGCCATTTCTTCAACTAAAGTATAGGCTTATGCATTAATTATGCACAAATTTCCTAGAACAGGCTAAGATTTTCTACAAGAATTAAATAGAGGCAAACTGTCTGATACTACTTTTAACATTCTGTTTATTACATGGCCACAACATTGAATGGGGAGTCATTTAGTTTCCAAAGGAGGCATATATCTTACACAAAAACTATCTTATACAGTTTATCTACACCAGTTTTTAGTGTCTTAAAAATGTAACTACTTTTACAAAGCAGTGAATACCACAGTGCTTGCAGTGCTTTTATTGACCTATTGGACTGTGTGATAGCCCTCCAAGGATTATGGGTAAGGACTAGTTTCAAACATTGCTGACAATAAAATGTTCTACTTAAGACAATGCTGCTCATGTGTACATTAGACACTTTACTTGCTTTTTTTAATGTTTATTTGTAAATATAAAATATAATCATATCTTTTTGTTTATACAGGGAACAACTTAATTTTCTGTAAGCAAAAATCCCCCAAATCCCCAGAATTGACTAGTCATGAAGCGTCAAAGTACAGAGGTGACAAAAATCAAGTAACTACCTGTCTATGTAAAGAATTATTAGTATACATAAAGATCTCATGAGGTTAAAATTTTATGAAGACCACATTGAATAATATTACTGGCACAAGGTACATGGTCATAGGCATTCTATACATTGACAGTGACATCACTTTAGTCACCTCTATACTATGACACTTCACAGATAGTTGATACTTACATGTAGGACTTGTCCTAAAATAGTTCCTAGTTGCATATTATAACATCTTTATTGCTACTGCATCTTGTTTCGTTTTCATTCCACAGTAATAGATTAAGTCTTATTTAATTTGTTCTTGCGCATTTTTCCCCCATTACCTTTGTTGTCATGCTACTGCTCCATAGGCTTCTCACATTAAGATATCTACATAATAAATGGGGGGCGCCCGTGGCATAGTGGTAGAGTCACCGATTTGTCACTCCTCTGACTGCTTAGCCCTCCACCGTGTGGGTTCGAGTCCGGTTTCCGGAGATGGACTTAATATGGGAAGGTCTTCCAGCTGAACTGCGGTGCGCTGGTATTTCTACACAGACATTAGTCTGGGGTCTTCCTCCACCAAAATAGCTGAACGTCGCTTTAATGATCATAATTTGTCGCTGCAATGTATCTCCAAAACAAAACATGATATGGGAGTAGGGTCCAGGATCCAGTTTGTATAAATGTTGCCTTTTGCTTATTTGTTTTTGATATGTCAGTCAAAATATTGTAACAATGCCAACTGGTGATTCAGCTCATACTAAAGTTTGTTGTAAAAGCTCATTAGAACTTATGTTACTTTTAGAAATCTTCCCGATTAAAAATAAATATATATCTATCTGTCTATAGGTGAAGAAAGACTTCTGACAGATGTTTGCCAAGAACCACATGCAGCTTCTCGTCTGCATAAGAAAATATGCTGACATCAACCTTCATTGTACATAAAGTGTTTCTAAGCAAACACATACTTGTCTTTGAACAATCCTTCAGATGCCCCCTGTCCACACACTATTCAATAACATCCTTTGCAACCAATTGACCCTTAGGGAGCAGTAAAAAGCCATTATCTTGCGTTGGGATGGGAAGAAACTTGCACCAAGAGGTGCAATCTAATCAACCGACTTATCACCTAGGGCTGAAAATTTATTGAGAATAGACACTGTCACAGATTCATTAAACTGATCATAAAACATAGCTTCAGGTGTCAGATAATTTGAATTTCATCACATCCACTCACCATTGTAGGCTCCCACAGGGGTTGCTTTATGTGCAGTATATACATAATGAATCACTGAATTAATCAATACACAGTAGGGCTGGGGGATTCCTCACATAACAAGGTGCTTCTAGACACGGACTAGCCAAAAAGGAACCATTCCATTTAACTTTATTTAACTCTAAAGAAATAGAACACAATGGGCATTTAGTTGTAAACAGAGAGAAGAGGGAGACCATCCATCAAGTTTTTATCGATTCCATTGTGTCTTGAATGCTTGCTCTTTTTTATGGACATTTTGTGGGCCATTTTAAACTCATGGGTGAATACAAAAGGGGTAATGTGGCTTTAATACAATAACAACCTGTAATTTAGCCTTTTCAAGATTCAAGAATGATCATGCATTCACATTATACAGCATATATAAGTTTTGCAGCTATACATCAATGTATGCCTATTAGTAATTAAATTATTTTGTATATAAGAAAAAAAAAAGACCTCTGCCATATGCTTAATGTCCTGCATGAAAGTAACAGTGATCTTCACAGTGAATAGGTATAGTCAGGCATGAATAAACCTACCAGTCTTCGGGGCTGTGGACATTATTTAAAAAGAACTAGAAAATTAGAATGCTATATCAAATTGGCACTTTAACAAATTATATGGTTGTATTTTAAGTTATATACACTTTTTTTTTAATAACTAACCTCATTTTGCATCAACTTAAAGTTACTGCTGATATAACATATCCAAAACGGCTACATCATTCGAAAAATCAAAATACTTGGTGCAGCACAGTATCAGTTTCCTACAAAGTAAATTTTTTCATGTCCTTTAATGGTTAGACTTTTGAAAACGTTTATTCCTAATTCTTCATACCAATGCTTTTTTCAAGGTGGTACCCGACAGTTTGCAGGTAACAATATTTTTTTCACTGTTTTGGAGATTACCACAATTGATAGACAGTACAAATTTGACAATAATTCACTCTAAATGTTCATTCTTTCCAAATTTATAAATAAGCATGATGGGGAGTTCTGTTAATATAATATTTTGGGGGGATGTTTAAAAGGGAAAAACCATGGTCCAAATTTTTGGACACCACCTTTAAAGAAATGTTTTGGGTCGATTAGGTACATTAATGTATTACTGTAATAGAGACAGGTCTAGTTGGAACCATTATTGATGTCATAAAGCCCTTCCTAGAGCAGGCCAACTTATTAATATTGTTCAATTATTAATTATTCTTTGTTATCACTTTTTAAAAATTTGCTTGATTAGGTGCTATAATTTGCTCTGCTATAACACCGAGTAAATGCCAGAGTTCATCAAGGCAGTTTTCGCGAGCCTTCCATTTAGCGATCATGTGACTATGTGACCATTCAGCATGAACATTATTTAGTAGGGGTGTAGATTATTCTTGATCTCCATTAATTCAAGAATCTTGACATTTATGGCAGTGTTGCTGGGGAAATACAAGGTAAGAGTAAGGAACAATAACTCTGTATAACTGAGGATAACTGGGCTTACATTATTTTAACGTGGTAAATAAGCCACAAGGCTGCAGCTTGTGAATAAAATAACAAACAGTGTTGCATTTAGTTAAGAAGATTTTACTACTACTACTATTGTAAGACAATGTTATCATAATTATACCATTGCTGAACATTCATCATTTTCTAATGTATTCTATAAGCTGGAATTTTGGCTAAATATAGACTTCAAAAATGATGCAAAACCTATTTTTATTCTACCAAATTTATGAATATAATTTAAGCAAACCACTTATTGTTATATTATACTGTTTACTAAACATAACAACCAGTAGTTTGGTTACTTTATCCATTCATTTGAGTGCCTGATGTCTTGTGGATGGTTCTAAAAATAGCTATGTATGATGCATATACAAAGGTAGGAATCACCTTACTTAAATTCTGTTTATTGTTTAATGTGTTCATTTTTTCTCCAAGAGTAATTTAGTTATCTTGAGATGGTGTCCACTTAAAGCAGATACAGTGCTACCTTCACTGTGTGTAGCATGTCATGAACACCTGATATGATACAACCCCCAGTCACATTATCCTGAAACCGGGCCAATCAGTTGTGAAACTACCCTTATATTTGCTCCAGCATTATTAAGGGAGCTATACCATTACCATTTTTAATGACCTGGGATCAAACCTGGAGCCTCCTGTACATGGAGCCAACACTCCACTGATTGTGCTACCAGGTCCTGTTCTTAAATTCTATTACCACCTTTTATACCAAATAAAATATATAAAAAAAGTCTTCCCACTGAAATGATGGATGCTTCTAATTCAGGAAGTCTCTCACCAATGGCAAAACTCTGCAAATTAAATACTGGATGTGGACAAAATAATCAAGAACTGAAAAAAAGCCCCTTTGTTCAACAGTTGAAAAACAACATACCCTGACAAAATTGAAATTTCAGTGAAAACAAGCATTTGATAGTATTGCGGGCAATACAGTAGTCCCCTACCGGTCCCTCAAAAAGTTCTTTAATTATCATACGCTCCTGTTTATTGCCGTTTATAATTAATTTCCATCAAAGTAGCTCAAACATTTATTTTAGTAATCACATGATCCAGATTTTTGGTTGGACAAATGGACAGACAGACAGGGCATCTATAGTCTCCTCCCACCCAAACAGTAGTTGGGGTTCACATAATTTTGTTTAATTCACCTGGCCTAAATAATTGTTAACTTATCATGACATTTATTTTTGGCCTTTAATTAAGGTTTGAGCACCTAATGCACTATCATTTAAGGTAAGTGCACCTGAATGCGCTATCCAAAACTTCACAATTTTGCTGCGAGGTCATGCTGTGAACTTGACCTTCAAGGTATCGACCCAAATGTTGTTCCCGACACGTCATCTCAACATGGTGATCATTTCTGTGAAATATTGTAAAATCTGACTTCAAATAACAAAGTTATGGGGCGGACAAGATTTTGCTGCAAGGTCATGCTGTGACCTTGACCTTCAAGGTAGCGACCCAAATCTTGCTCACGAAACGTCATCTCAATATGGTGATCATTTCTGTGAAATAGTTTTAAAATCCGACTTCAAATAATGAAGTTATGGGCTGGACACGATTTTGCTTCAAGGTCATGCTGTGACCTTGACCTTCAAGGTAGCAACCCAAATTTTGCACGTGCATATTGTACACATTGCTACCTAATAACATACCAAGTTTCATGCGCCTAGCTTTAATAGTTTTTAAGTAATCAAAGGATCCAGATTTTTAGCGGACAGACAGACAGACGGACTGACAGACTGACGGACGGAGGGTAAACCTATAGTCCCCTCTGGTGTTACCACCGGTAGGGGACTAAAAAGCTTCTTGAGTAGCTATGAAAGTTTCTGAACATATACTGGTACAAAAAATCCCCAGCTAGGTGTTCATCCATGATATGCAGTTTGGCTTCATTCTTAGGAAAGGCACTACAGATGCAATCTGGATTTTTTCAGCAGACAATAGGGGATCTACTCCTTGCATTTGCTATCCTGGAGAAAGCATTTTACCATGTTGCAAGAGAGGTGGTGAGATGGACACCAGGCAAGGCTAGGGTGGATAAGTGACTTGTATGGGCAATCACAGCTCTTGATAGGGCATAGACAACCTTACATCCAGCAGCAGGTAGCACACAGTACTTAACGGTCAAAGTTGGAGTGCATCAAGGATCTGTAGACTGTAGGACAAAAGCCCCCTCGTTAAAAAATGACTAAGTGGACAAAAGCCCCCAACCCCCATTTTTTCAGGTAGGACAAAAGCCCCCTCAATAATTTCTAAAGGGAGGACAAAAGCACCCCCACCCCCAAGAAGATTTTTAAAAGTAGGATAAAAGCCACCCTCCTTATCTATAAAATTACCAAAAACAGTTTTGGATCGTCCCTAATTACTTGATGTAAAAAGCTTCTTTCTACTCCTAAATCTACCAGAAGCAGGTATTTCAACTATTTTGTCCATCCCCTGTCCATAGTCTACTGCTGGTTTTCTATTTATGTACATTGTATAAAGAAAGGTTAGCCAAGCATCTGTAAGAGCTATATGCAGATGACTGACCTTGTTCTCATGGCAGATAATAAAGAACAGATTAAGCTAAACTGTCAGATAGGAGATTTCTTGGCACTAACACTATGACAACAAAAGTAATGCTTCCTTCTCCAAAACTGCCCATCTGCTGACCTTGGGCATTTCTCATATTGGATGTGTAGAAAATAAGTGGGAGATAACTCTATTATGTGCAGAGAATGCAGGCACTGGACTCAAAAGGTGTAGTGGCATGAAGGGCAGCTTCAACACAGCAATTATGTCATGTGTAAAAGTCATCCTGGGTCATATTCATAAAGATTATCAGTTAGTTTTCTGACTTCAATTAAGAAATTTTCTACTACCTTTATATATAAGAAAATTTCCTAAGTTTCACTAATAAAACCATTAAAACCATTTAATCTTAGTTTTTTTCAAATTTTTTTTAGTTGAAGTTAGAAAAATAACCAAGTCTCTTTATGAATAAGAACACTGGACTCTTTCACTTCCAAACACCATCGGATATAGTCAGCACCTGGATGTTGACAGGCTCTGATGCTAGTTGACAGCCTCCATTACCTTGGTGCTACCGGCCGCAATAGCTCAGGTGGTAGAGTGTCGGCTTGTGGATCGGGAGGTCGTGGGTTCAAACCCCGGCCGAGTCGAACCAAAGACTTTAAAGTTGGTAGTAGTGGCTTCCCTCCTCATGCTCGGGGCTATGGGGACAGCATTACCCCTGACTTGTTGGTGTCAGTATAAAGGACCGACCGGGATTAGTCCCTGGGCACCTCATAAGAGTCCCTGTGCTATGATAGAAATGTCGCTGCGCAGTATCGGCAAAACGCCGACAAAATGCCGGCAAATCCCATCCCATCCCATTACCTTTGTGGTATATTTACTGGAAAGCACAGGAGGTGCAGTAGAAGTGGTAATTGATGGCACTTTTGTCACCTCAAAATCTTGTCTTGGTTTGGAAAATATGTAAAATATCAATTTTCTTGTGACAATGATAAACAATTCTTGAAAAAAAGGGGGGAGGGGGGTGCGGTTGAACAGTTATTGTTTCAGGTTAAGTCTTCGACATGGTATGGAGACCTGGCTCCATACCAAGAAAGTATTTAAGAGAACTAGACAATGCTGATAATCAATCTTATCATGAGAACAGGAAGCAGCAACATTGATCAGATGCTGAGCTTAAACATTTGACTGGCTTAGAAGATAAAATAGAATGAGATACAGACATGTGGAAAGAATGGCAGCCACAAAAAAGGTCCTAGAAGCAGTAGGATGTGCATGGCAAACAGTCACTGGTGACTTAAAATGATACCACTATAAAAGATATCCAATAACTGCATCCAAATCAACTTGATTAGACTGAGGTGAACAGTATAGATCCAAACCAGCCCAAAGGCAGCTGTCTGAGGATCTGCGCTATTTGATGTATAGTCTCAGACAATATGACTAGTTTTCTATGCATGTAGTAAGCACAAAATGTAGTATCCATTACTTTGAAGTTGTCGCAGGCTAAGAGCTATGTCCTCTCCAGCTACAAGTAACTTCTACAACAGGAATGTTCAAAATGTGGAGATCAATGAAAGGTGCATTGATTTCCCAACTGATGTTCTTCAGTAACTGGTATGATTTCACCCTTCAGTGAACATTGACATCCTCACAATACAGTCCTAATAAAATGCAGGAACATACACAGGGATAAAAGGACTGTTTTTTTATTTATTTGAGGCTAAAGCTTAATTAAATAAGAAGGAATCTTGTGGCAGGGCTTGATAAACATTTCAGCCTATTTTTCCTGTGTTTGATTGTTGGGTTTATCTCTTAGGTATAAACATTTGAACCCATAATTAAGTGATAATTTGTTAATAATCATATGGAAAGTTAAATCATACAAAGGTAAAATGTCATAATGGTAGAAACTTAAAAACAATAAGAACATTTCCCAGTTGGAACTGGCTGATCTTAATCTACACTAGTTTCCTAGGCCTTGTCTTTTCCTGTTTTGTTTTTGTTTTTGAAATACATAGCAGCAACCATTCATGATCATTCATTGTAGTGCCTGGAAAAATATACATCTTGCAACACATTTGCAAAAATATGGCAAACTCAATATGACCTTCCCTTTTTTCATGGATTTTGGGTGGAAATTTGTTGTATGCTTATTGAAATACATGACAGCAACCCTGTTTTAGCAGAGGACGACCCTATGCAAGTGTCTGGGTAGAATCACAGTTGTAACAAAAGTTAGGTGGAAAACTTTCCGACAGAAAGTTCTTCACTCTGAATGGGACTCGAACCCCGGGCCTCCCGTACCTGGGGTAAGAGTTCGCAAGCCGAATGCAAGCAAGTTAACTGTGCCACAATACTAGTACCATTTTTTAACAATGATTATACTGCAGTCCAGAGGGCTGACCCCACAAGACCTCTGTAAACGGGGACAAACATCAATAAATAGGCAGAAGATTGCACATTATGGTTGTCAATCTAATTATAATTCAAGGTAAGCATTTTAATAAAATATAGTTCCATGGCCTGACAATAAGATCAACAATTGTTGAGTAGTACAAGATATTTCTCCAGTTGTGGTGAAGGAAAGAGACTATAAATGTAAACAAGAGGACAAATAATACTTTTACTAAATGTAATCAACACCAACCGGCTATAATTAAATAAAGGAATATGAGACCTTTTAAAGTTTTATGCCCCCTTTGATAAACCAAGACTCACATTGAAGAATAGTGTTGAATTGTTAGATATAAGGAAACACAATTCAAAAGCAAGTGAATGAAAATTTAAATTTAATTACTAGTCCAATTTTTTTTTGACATCCCTAGAACATATCAAGTAACAATAAATACCATGTTTGTTTACAACTAGTCCTACCTATCAAAGGAATTTAGATTAAAAGGCAGCACATTGATTCTTGGACTAGTGGATTTTTTCAACATCAAAAGTCATCTATGAGCTATGACAGCCATCCCTCTTCCCACAGCTGGCAATGTACGTATTTATAAGTGCTTTGCAAATATTTACACGCTGGATAAACCCATTTTCACCCCAGCAATTTGGCTACCTTTCTATCCTTTATATGGGTATGTAGGTACAGTCAATGTATAAAGCCCATACATGCTTAACAAGAAATATGTCAACTGTGGTGAGAATAACTTTTATGTCATTTGTCAACAGAGCAGTATGATTTGTTGAGAAAAGGATTTAATTTTTCTGATTAGATTTATGTCTTAGTTTTAGGGCAATGGGTCAAACTAAATGTCCATCTTTTTTGGTGCCAAAATATGTCTTAAATAGTTACATGACTGATTTGATAAATCATTGACTTGGTTTTTAGATCAAACTTAACAACATAGATTGTTGCATGCAAGTATTAAACATATAATTCAGATTGTAGTGTAAGGGGAAGATTTATGTTATAAGTGAAGTCTTAGATCTAACAGCTTAGTATCTAATAGGAGGTATATGCCAGTTTGCCTATATCAAATACATGTAACAATATCGAACCACTGCTTTGGGGAATTTTGGTAGAATTTTTGTATAAACCTATACCTTTGCCTTAATAAATAAGATTTTGAACAAAAACTAAATTGTTAGAATAAACTTCTCACAAAAAAATCAATCCGAATGTGTATACTTTCCAGCTGTATAAAATGCTTGATAGTGGTCTTTGCTAAAAATAGATATCGACGTCAGAGCCGATTACCCAGATGACTATATAACGTGATCTCAAAAGTAAGTGGTCAAGTGGTTTTCTAAGTTTAATAATAGCTAATTCTGCAGCTTGGCTTGGATAGGAAATACCTGTTTGCAATGATGAGTGGTGATTTATACTTGTCCTAGTCAGCATATGAACCATTATCATGCTATTTTTAAATAAATAGTACTAAATTATTTGTGGGGTTCCCATGACTGAGCGGTAAGGGTCACCGACTTCTACCTCCTCTTCCCCTCACTGTGTGGGTTCAAACTTTCATGTGGGGAGGTTTTCCAACTAATCTGCCATGCGCCAGTCATTCTACCAAGACTCTTGGGTCTTCCTCCACCAATAATAAGCTGGACATTGCCAATATGACCATAACTGTGTCGGTGTGATAGAACAATAACACAAAACAAAATAAATTCTTTCCTACTAGCACAAAGGCATAGAAAACACTAAGTACTGATCAACCTTAAGCATAAACGGGTGCTGGATGATCAAGGTCTACAACATTTGCTTAAACCCGATGAATTTGTTTCTGGCAGGCTAGGAGTTAAGCTGCAGTTGTTGACATTCTATTGTGATTGTCTATAAAGTCCAAACTTAAAGGTTGTATCCAATAGTTTGACCAATTGTTTCTTTCATGCAACCAAATAAATTAGTTTATTGAAAAGATCACACAAAATGCTGTTTAGTGTGTCCTACATCCATGTGAATAGAAAAAGCGTAACCACCCACTTGTCGTTACAAAATGCATTTCATATTCAAGCCCCAATGCACAGTTAGCTATCTTAAACAGAGAAAAATAATGTGATCACTTTCTTTTGAGATCACGTTAAATCATCATCCAGGTAATCAGCTTTAATATTGATATCAATTTTAAGCTATAAACCACATCATTAGAATTTGCAGATTTGTATATCATTAACATTTTAAAGCCATTTATTTCACAATCTAAACGAAGTAACAATTAAGGCAAAATTATAAACAGCCTTCACTTAAACTTAATTATGAATTAATGCAGCAAATATTTCCAAAATTATCCAGAATAGCAGTAAGATGTTGTTACACAAATTAGATATAAGCAAACTGTTAGATACCACCTTTAATGCAAAGTGTCATTGAAGGGTGAAGGCATTAAGTCTCCAGATCAAGGGGTCCTGGGTTCAATGCCTAGATCTGACACATAAAGAAAGTTGAGCACTGGATCTACACAAGAAGTTAGGAGTCAAGAGGGCTATTGATTTAATTTCATTTGAACAAACTTGTTTTTCTTCAGCTGGTAGGGTTATCAGCAAAACAAAGCAAAGGGACAAACAGAAACCTTTACATTTAAATGCACACTCAGCAGATTTTAAAGAGCAGTAACAAAGAATTCAAGTCCCCAGAACAATAATGATACAGAATAACACAACAAAAGCTAAATCAAACCTTCTTAACACCCCTTAATCTTCAATAATGGCTCGCAGATGCAAAAACACTACAAAATGTTAAGGGAGAATTACCTATTTACCATAGTGGTCAATATTTATTCTATTTGGCATTCAAGTCTTTACACTTCTTGTAAGGAATCATCCACCGATTCAGATTGCTATCAAGATAGCAATCAGTTGACAAGAAATAACAAACCAGTTGTTGTATAAGATTATGGTAGCAGGCAATGATACACATCTGTTCCAACGTAACGTTCAGCTTACTGCTCTACATAAATACCTCATGCACAGACAGCACACAGCCAAAAACAATATGTTCTTAGTAAGTTGGTATCTGTATTAATTATTAGTCGGTGGCGCCCGTGGCGTAGGGGTAGAGTCGCCGATTTGTAACTCTTCCGACTGCTTAGCCTCTCACCGGTTGGGTTCGAGTCCCATTTGGGGCAAAGGACTTACTGTGGAAGGGTCTTCCAGCTGACTTGCAGTCTTCCTCTACCAAATAGCTGGACATTGCTATAATGATCATAACTGGTCGCTGAGATGTATCTCGAAAACAAAAGCAAAAAAACCCAACTAATTATTAGTTTGCTAATCATAAACAGGCTTAGAGAAAGAGCAAAGAACTAAATCAGCCCACTCCTGCTGTCTGATCAGGATCCACAATATTTGCTAAGTCTAAATTACACGTAATACATCTTTTTATTTTATACCTACACATGGTATTATAATTAATTTAGAATTTAATATTGGTTTTTAACAAATGTAGCAAGAAGGGTTATATAGTTTCTGCTAGCCATTTACTTGCTGACAAAATGGACATTTAGTTTAAATGGTTTTCTTTAAAGTCAAACATTTTGTAGCTTGTATTTTAAGGGTGAATGGGCATAGTAAATAGCTAAATTTGGAGAGTCCATGTTGGTATAGGAAGCATTACCAGTTTTGTTTTTTAAACATATTAGACCAGGACACACTTTACCCATTGTAGACCCAAAGCCTGTCACAATTTTGTGAATTATGGTTAATTGTACTTTTAACAAATCAAAATTGTATTTTTTACACACCAGAAATATCTTTTCTATAAATCACTATTATATTTTCTACAAATATTATTTTCTACAAATCAGTATTGTATTTTCTATAAGTTTTAAATTATATAAATCAATATTGTGTTTTCTATCAAATTATATTTTCTACAATTCAGTTTTGTTTTCTCTTATGAATTTCGTTTTCTACAAATCAGCACTTTCTGCTTTATCAATTATAGTTTATACAAATTAGCATTGTATTAAAAATATAATCCCTCCAAATTGGTGCTGCATTTTCTATAAAACATACTTATTACAAATCAGTTTTGTTTTTTTCTATTAATTATATTTTCTACTAAATCAATATTACAAAATCTATAAATCAGCATTGCTTTTTCTATTAAGCAGTATCATATTTTCTACAAATCAGCATTGCTTTTTCTATTAAGCAGTATCATATTTTTTATAAATCAGCATTGCTTTTTCTATTAAGCAGTATCATACTTTCTACAAATCAGCATTGCTTTTTCTATTAAGCAGTATCATATTTTCTACAAATCAGTACTTGCACACGTGACAAAACAGATTTCTCACAAACATAAGTCAAACTACCCCACATGAGAAATTGTAACAGGAGATACACTTTGATGACAATGAGTCAAAGTTCACGTTGAAAATCAAGTTTAAATTGTCAATACTAACAAACAGACAACAAAGGCTCTGTATAACAACTGAAAGTATATATTACCAGGGGTAATGGTGTTGGTTACAGTTCTTGCGAGTGAGATCTTTATCTGCGCCCAACTAGAGCAAAACATTCACAAACTTTGACACCCTTTGTTTGAAAAGGGTTGGACAGTAAGGCAACAAGTTATGTAAAAGGGTCATTTGAGGCCATTAAAGTAGATGGCCTATCTGTCAGATGTAGATATCAGTTCCGAATTCCTTTCTTAAACCTTGAAATTTGATCATCCTAAATTGAGCTGACAACAGTTAAGCACACTTGAAATGATTAATGCATCAAATTGCAATTAAGATACATAACTTGAAAATTGTGTTTATTACCAAGTTAGTTTCAGTATTTATTACAACTTTAAAATTAAAATGTTTTTTTCTGTTGTTTTATTAACTACACAACAGCCATACATATCTGGTCTTTATAAGCATTCAGGTTTTACTGGCTGGTGGAGAAATATTCCAGACAAATATCTGAGTAGAACTACTGGGCTATCGCGAATTCAGCCTGAGGATTTCCCCACACAAAAGTTTTCGCCCTACACTGAGACTCAAACTGCAGTGAGGGGCCAAGGAGTCTGAGGTGTAATTTTCAAGTCAGCAACTCAACCCAGAAAGTCATGGACATTCCTACAAATAGGCATAGATGATGTACCAAGTTCCAAAATGTTTGAGATGATAATTAACCAGCAAATTAACACCTGTTTAGATTAAATGACTATGCTAAGCAGCAGGAAAATATGCTAACACTTTGCTTAGTAAAATGTCCATATAAAGTAGGATGTTAACCATGTGTGCAAATATGTGTATTTGTCCTTCAATTAGGTAACTGATAGACTCAGGTAAACTGGTATTCATCAGACAGTCTACAAAACCTACACTTTATTGCCGCAATGAATTAGGTATTCCATATACCTACTGACTAAATGTCTACAAGAAATTTTACTTCAAAGTTTGCTAAGCTGACAGATTTCCAAAACTCTTGTTCTATGCCATTGACTGGGCATTTTATTCAAATATTTATAGGTCAAAATGTTGTTTGGACTATTGCTGATCTTTGTACAATGTCAAATTGAACAGATTTACATAGAAAATGTTCTTGTAACACTTGAAAGTCCCTGTTGCATTTCTGAGTATCTGTTATATATGGAGATGTTTGACCTAAGTGCTATGTTTAGTTTACACTGCAGTTCTGCTCTAAGTATAAATTAAAATTCTAACTGACCCTCGTGAACCAGTGGTTCTACCAAGACATTTGTCAGCGGTTCTCCTCCATCAATTTATTAGCTTGGCATCACCAATGTGATCAAAATTGTATTGGTGCAGTGAAAAAAAATAATTCCAGACTCTATATGTAGATTTACCATAATGTACACATCCTTACTAAAATTTGATATTATACCTGCATTAGAAAAAAGCTTGAATACTTGCAGATAGTAGGTTCATCACACTTTGTATGGATGCTGTTTATTTACAGTTGTTTATTGCTTATTGGGTTTATCGTCCCACCAACAGCATTTCAGTTATCTGGAGATGGTGTCCATTTGAAGCAGTTATAGTGCTGCCTTCACTGTGTAAAGCATGCCGTGAACACCTGGCATGATATCACACCCAGTCACATTATCCTAACACCGGGCCAAAACTTAAGGAACTACCCTTGCATGCTTGAGCGTTAGCAAGGGAGCTATATCACTACCATTTTTAACGACTCTGGTATATCATAGCCCAGGATCAAAGCTAGGGCCTCAAGTACCTTGAGCTGATACTCTACTGATTATACTACCTGGTCCAGTGCTGGATATTTATAAATAATTTCTCAAGCATTAAATACTAAAGGGACACATACTCTCTGCAACTCCTATCCTGCTAACCATACTGACCAAACTTAGACAGTGTGGATTCATACAAGTAAGCTTTTGCTGAGAGCTGTGTGGTTAAAGTATACATTTTAACAGTTACAATGCTAACAATGTGCCTGAGACTCTAGCAATAGGCATGAGACTCTTGCTGTATCTATAAGACTTAAGCAATAACCAAGAGACCCTAGCAATAACCATGAGATCCTAGCAATAGACATGAGACTCTTGCTGTATGTATGAGACTCTATCAATTACCATGAGACCCTAGCAATAGACATGAGCTTTTTGTTGTATGTATGAGACCCTATTAATAACCATGAGACCCTAGCAATAGACACAAGACTCTTGCTGTATATATGGGACTCTAGCAATAACTATGAGTCCCTAGCAATAGACATGAGATTTTTGCTGTATGTATGAGACTCTATCAATTACCACGAGACCCTAGCAATAGACATGAGACTCTTGCTGTATGTATGAGACTCTATCAATTACCACAAGACCCTAGCAATAGACACGAGACTCTTGCTGTATGTATGAGACTCTATCAATTACCACAAGACCCTAGTAAAAGACACAAGATTCTTGCTGTATGTATGAGACTCTATCAATTACCACAAGACCCTAGCAATAGACATGAGCTTTTTGCTGTATGTATGAGACTCACAAGACCCTAGCAATTGACATGAGACTCTTGCTGTATGTATGAGACTATATCAATAACCATGAAACCCTAGCAATAGACACGAGATTCTTGCTGTATATATGAGCATCTAGCAATAACTATGGGACCCTAGTAAAAGACACGAAATTCTTGCTGTATATATGAGACTCTAGCAATAACTATGGGACCCTAGCAACAGACATTAGACTCTAGCAATAGACATGATACTCTAGCAATAAATATGAGACCCTAGCAATAGATATGAGACTCTTGCTGTATATATGAGACTCTATCAAACAGCAATATGCCTAAAACTCCAATAATATACATGAGACTGAATCAATTAGCATGAGACTCTACCAACTGGCATGAGACTCTCACTGCATGCATGAGACTCTAGCATTATACATAGACTCTTGCTGTATACATGAGAACCTGGCAATATGTCTAAGACTTTTATGTTCATGTAGTTGTAAGAAGATAACCTAGAATGAGTAAATTAATAGGGTTTATTCCCAAAATGTAGCATGACAGAGCATTAATACTATAGCAATAATCCTTAATGTTTGAAATGTAATTAAATATCATGAAAAACCCCTTAAGAAAGTAACACATATCTCTTTTGTTATCTTTGTTGATAGCAGGACATAAATTGTGAAGAAAGTACCTGAACATGTAAACAGAAATGCTGATTCCTGACAAAAATAAGATAAATTTGGATGTTGGTGAAACATGAGGATTACAGGAGCTTCAGAACCAGTAACAAATGATCTTACAATGAAGCAAACAAATATCTTGTGACTTTGAGTTCATTTAATAACCTTGAAAATAAACCATACCATACACTAGCCCCGGTAGTGTAGCAGATATGGTCGACTCCAGGCATAGAAGGCACCAGGTTCAAATCCTGGTTAAAAGGCTTATGAAATTTAAAAGACAGAAACTACTTTGGCACCCTTAATTGCGCTCAGCTTCATGGGTAATGGATGATTCCCGAACTGTCAGTTAAGACTGTTTACATAAGGTGCCTCATCCAATCAGTGCAAGTGCAAATCACAAAGTGAATATTTGGCCTTCTTAAGACAGAAAAACACATAAAGACAAACAAGGACTTAAAAAAGACCCTCAGAGACTTTCATTCACAGAAAATTACCAAAATTTATTCCATCAAATGGTGGGGGCAGGGTGTAAACTCGTCAACCAATTAAGCATCTTTCATAGCAGTAATTTGCAAGGATTTTAGTCCAGTGTATTTTTAAGGCTAGACAGACTTGGTGATAAGTCTGAGACTAATTGACTGCTGATGGATGCGATGTTAGTGGAGATGATATGGTACATACCTCGGTAGTAAGCCTTTGTAATGGCATCAAACTCTTCCTGTCCAGCCGTGTCCCACAACATCAGTCGAATCTCCTCCCCATTTACTCTGAAAAATCAAGGAACAATTGTAGGAAGAGAGAAAAACTTAATAAAATGAAAGTGCTGCAAGCATTGTGGTATTCTCTGCTTTGAAAAAGTTGTCACATTTTAAGTTAGAGACAATATGAATGGGTGTAGATAAACTGCTGTAAAAAAGTTTGTACTAGATAACTGTTCTTCACAAAATATACAACTCTTTCAATGTTATGGACATCAGTGGAAGTTTATAAGTCAGATCCCAATAACGTAGCGAGATGTAACATCTATGACGAGTATAGCATGGGAGGTGGTTACCGTACATGTACAACGCTTCACTGGATGTTATATTTCTAGAGGGTGTTTTATTTATAAATTTTATTGTAAGTGTTGCATTTTATAAACACATTTGCATCTAGTTTAAAGAGGCTCGGCATACAAATGTCAACATTTGATGATACTGCTATGATAGTAAAACCTGTTTTTTGTCACAGAAATATGTAAAACTACTTTTGTCTTGCTAGGAATAACTGTTTTTTAGGATGACAGCATTTAGCTTGCACAGTGAATACAAAAATTGGTAATTTAGTAAAAAGAGAGTAGAATTTGAGAGACACTTATTGCAAATATATATATGATAAATATAAATGACAAGTTAAGTTTACCTGCACAGCCCTGTCATAAACATTGTAGTAAATCTGTACCATGCTCAGATGGATTATTTCATTAGTTTTAGTTATCATTATAAGAAAAATATTTACTGTCATTATCATTATTTACTCACTCTAGTTGCCGTTCCAGAAAGTCCACTCCAATGGTCTTCTTATAGTCCTTGGTGAAGACACCCTTACAGTACCTTTGGATCATACTCGACTTTCCGACGGCGCCATTCCCCACCACAACGACCTTAATGGCTATTTCTATCTCCTCCTCACGTAACATCAGTATTCGTCTGTCTGTCTGCCTCTCATTAATCAACCAATTGATCTCCAATGAAATAACATAGAATAAATCTTAACCTTGCAAAAGTAATTGTCAAAACCAGTCCACTTAGGTTAACAACTGGAAATCCTTTGTCACATAATTAAAATGGTTTAACATCCATTTAAAAATTACATGGTTGGTTTATTTGATTATCTAGCTAGGCTAGTACTGATGGCACTCTGTTTACTGTTCAACACATGAGAACTTTAAACAGTGGTAAAGTATTTCAGGAACAACCAACTAGCTTAATCCTTCCATTTTATAAGAGTCCGGGCTATCAACATTCTTTCAGAGAAGCTCACACCAGTAATCCTTCTACGATATGTACAGCCTGTATGGAAGTCCACTGTTCAGAAGAATGTAAAGCAGGTATACATACCCCAAAATTAAACACAGACAAATCCAGAACTTGTGCCTTGAGTGGGTATGACGTTACTTCAGAAAAACTCCTTAAAGATATGTTTATATTATGTACTCCACTGCAGTTCTTTAATACCAAAATCTGGAATTATGATGGTATGTCAACCTGACAACAGTGTGTATCACTTCAAGTATATTCCCCTTAACTTGGGTAGGCAGTTGATCCTTGTCTGACCAGCTACATATTTCCCTTCTTGTTGTCTCTCTATGTAGATATCAGTAGTCTATTGGGCAGGTTAGTGTAATTGAATGAGCCAGTATTTCACCAACTGACAAACTGTAGATAGCCACAACTACCTGTCCTCAGAGCTGTCAGCGATCTGCCAGAGTAGGATCCAGAGATATGAAGATGGTGGACTGGCTGATCTGAAGGCATAAAATGACAAGACATGAATGCATTGATTGACTGTCGTGACAATCAAACAGTGATGATAGGCAAATAATTGGACAAATTATACAAATCAATGCCGACAACGAGAAACAGGAAATAATTAAAAGAGGCCTTTTATGCTTGCATATGTTATTTTTTAAATCAGCAGAGAAGCAAAATTTAGACAATGATTTTGATTACAACTAAAAATGAATCCCATGGTCCTAAGTCAAGGAGTAACAACATTACTTCAATTGATGGCAAGCATTTGTATGATACTGACATTTATTATTATTAATAAAAGGGATCTATTTTCAAAACTGCATTTATGGACAAAACTACAAAGTTGGACCCATAATGTTCTAGCAATTGAATTTTAAAGGAAACAACAGACAATCTTATCTTCTCTGGGTTATAAGTATTCCAATATAACCTTGACAAGCACAATTTTAGAGAAAGAGGATCACATGGTATATGAACATAAAAAGAGAGAAAAAAGTACAACACATAAACAGCTTAATACAGTCGTTTGTTCTAATGTAAACCTTGGGATGCAGCACATATCTGATCAACCAAATTAAAACAAGAACAGAGTCTGAAATTCGACAAATTTAGCCCTACTTCTGATCAGATTTACACTTCCTATAATGTTTACAGCATGTCGTCTATATGTACATTGCAAGCCTCAGGTTACTGCTTTATTCACTTTACAATGGTGGGTAGGGAATAAACCATAGCTGTACCTTCTGCTTGCAGGTCTAGAGACATACTACAATTCTAATCATTAATGGGCATTCTTTTTTCAATATTCCCTTAGTTCAATTTATCAAGATTTTAGGCTCTAAAATGTTAACAGTGGATGTCTGCTGTATAAGCTATCACAAGCCCCATAGTTGGCTATCAGAAGCCCCATAGTTGGTATAAGAAGCCCAATAGATGGCTACCAGAAGCTTCATAGCTGGCTATCAGAAGCCCCATTGTTGGCTATCAGAAGTCCCATAGTTGGCTATTAGAAGCCCTATAGTTGGCTATCAGATGCTTCATAGCTGGCTATCAGATGCTTCATAGCTGGCTATCAGAAGCCACATAGCTGGCTATCAGAAGCCCCATAGTTGGCTATCAGAAGCCCCATAGTTGGCTATTAGAAGCCCCAAAGTTGGCTATCAGAAGTCCCATAGTTGCCTATTAGAAGCCCCATAGTTGGCTATCAGAAGCCCCATAGTTGGCTATCAGAAGCCCCATAGTTGGTATAAAAAGCCCCCAAAGTTGGCTATCAGAATCCCCATAGTTGGTATAAAAAGCCCCCATAGTTGGCTATTAGAAGCCCCATAGTTGGCTATCAGAAGCCCCATATTTGGTATAAGAAGCCCCATAGCTGGCTATCAGAAGCCTCACAGCTGGCTATCAGAAGCCCCATAGCTGGCTATCAGAAGTCCCATAGCTGGCTATCAGAAGCCCCATAGTTTGCTATAAGAAGCCCCATAGCTGGCTTTCAGAAGCTTCATAGCTGGCTATCAGAAGCCCCATAGTTGGCTATCAGAAGCCCCATAGTTGCCTATTAGAAGCCCCATAGTTGGCTATCAGAAGCCCCATAGTTGACTATCAGAAGCCCCATAGTTGGCTATTAAACTTACATAATTATGTTTATATTTGCCCACATCCAGTTTATTATTGGTAGAGGAAGACCCCAGATTTATTTCTGGATAGAACCACTGGCACAATGCAGGTTAGCTAGAAAACAATACCAGATGAAGGTTCTCATCCGAAAAGGATGCAAACTCAGGCAGTTGAGATGTCCAAGAAAAATCTAGATGTCAAATGGCAAGTAAAACTATAGAGTAATTGATAAATGTTAAAATTTTTAGTTAAAACCTATGACATGCAAATACATGTAGGCCAAAGTCAGTAGAGCTGCGTCAGAGTGGACAAACAATGATAAATCTCCCATGAAGTGTCAACAATCAGTGACAAGGAAAAAATCAATCATTATTATTACAGATCTACCTACAGTTTAAGTACTGTATACAGACAGAAGCCATCATCTGTCAATACAGTTCTGTCAGGCTGTCATAGCTAGCTGTGACAAAATCAAACACTGAAGATAATGGTTTATGATGTGATGAAATGGCACAAATGTTAGGGGCTCGACCATGTCATTAGCTGGTGTGTATAATTAAATATTACAATTTACATCTTCAAGAGGATATTGATTAATAGGCAATTTTGAACTTCCCAACAAAATAAAACCAAAGAAGAAGGAAATAGACAGAAAAAATAAGGTTGGTTATGTTTGTGTAATGCTGTCCCCACCACAAACATTATTCTGTTTTATTGACAATGTTTTTCTGAAGCATATATTATATCATGCATAGACAAATTGAATACATGTATCCCAAATTCATCAATATCTTGAAAATCAGTTTAGGTAATAAAATAAAGGCTAATAATAAATTTAAAAAGAAATGCATCTGATCATAAACATATGTACTTGTCATATCAGGTTTGAAATGCCAAGTTATTAATAAAAATAAGAACAAAAATTAACAAATATACAATGTTTAAAAGCTAGCTAGCTAATCACAGCTTAGTTGAATTTTTCAAGCTGATATGCCTAATATGTACAGGAAACTATGTATTCTTTTGGGGAGGGGGCGCCAGTGGCTGAGTAGTAGAGTCACGGACTTACTATTCTTACTGCTCGCTTTTCACCGCGTGGGTTTGAGTCTTGGTTGAGGGGCAAGGACTTAATGTGGGAAAGTCTTCCAGCAAACCTGCTGTGCACTGATGGTTCTAGCTAGACATTTATCTGGGATTTTTCTCCTCTTTCTCCTCTAAAATAGCTGGACATCACTATGATGCTATTAATTGTGTATTTTTAAAAACAGCAATAAATTCTGTTTATAGCACATACAAAACTCTCTCATAATTCTACATATGGTAAGCAATACATCTTGAGAAAGACTTAGCAGCCAATAGGGTAAATCCCAAACATAGCTGGCTGATCTACACCTAGACTTAATGCCTAAAGGCAGATCAATTTATTCTTTGCAGGCTATAATTTTAAACTATTGTTTATATCCATCAACACCTTAAGCACATTGTGGGGGAAGAACAAAAAAACAACTTTAATATGCTGATACAAGATATCCCCAGCCATATTAAAACTTCCAGATTATTTCATAATCAAAAGACAATAACATGTGTCATCTTTAATCCTTCAACTTAAGTGTATACCTTTAAAGGTGGTATCCAACAGTTTGGACCACAAATATTTCATACAACGTCTTAATAAACTGTTGTTACCTGAGCAGATCTTGCAAAATGTTGTTTAATTATGTCCTACCCCTGTCTGAAAGCTGAACCATAACGCCACAATCATCATTTCAAACATGTATTTCCTATCTGAGCCACATTGCAGAGTTATTTTTAAACTAAGACAACCACATGACGACTTATATTTTAGCTCATCCATGTAATCTGCTGTGACGTCAATGTCTATTTTTAGCAGAAATCCCGAACGTTCTTATTTATAGATCTGAAAAGAATTAAACATTTTAATTAAGTGCTGATTACGAGTTTTACTGCCCCAAAAATTGAGATACCGTAAAGTTTTATAGATAAGATGCAGTTTTTTGCCCAAAATTATGATAAAAAAATGGGGGATGCGTCTTATCCATGCGAATTTAAGTGTTCCCCTTTTTTCTCTTAGACTAATCCGACTGCAGAGAATATCGCCGATAGTATTGGCCGTAGACAACTGTATTGTGCTATATTAAGGGAAGAGTTACATTGTTTTTACCTAAATTTTGACAGTAAACATAAGAAGAGACGTTTGAATTCGTTTCTGTATAAATAAAAACAACAACATGCAATAAATATTTGCATAAATATCAATTTATTCTAACAAAATCGGCGAAGTTTCATAATCCGGAAACGGTTATTGAGTTTTAGTGGAACAGGAAATTCATTGACGATGCTGCTATTATCATTGTCTAAGTAATAATGGTATTATTCAATTGATCAATTTTGATATGAAATTTGTTTTATTTTGAATGTTAACTACGAATAAATTTTAAGTTGAAATTAAAAACCCACTTAACAACAATAATATGTGCAGACAAGTTTTCAAACCTCTTTTGATGTTAATAGATCATCCATCATCCGTAAGTAATTACAAAGGTGCATAGAACTAATTTGTTGGTAAGTGCTCACTTAAATAACATGGTGTGAAAATGAACATTTAAAAGCCTTTAGTTGTTATTTTAAATGTCATTTGTGTGTTTGTCCCATGTGTCGAGAACTTAATTATAGGCCGAGAACTTAATTGTTTTCATGACATGCTGCCGCGTGAAACAGGATGTTCTCTCATGTGTAGGGCTGGGATAGCCGCGAGAATATCCGGTCTGGTGTGTAAACGATATACTGGGGTAGAGTGTCATAATGTAACACAATACACACGGTCTCACTAGGCAAACAGTCGTGACGTATTATTAAAGACACTTAGAGAATAATAAGCACTCGGCGCAAACACCGATTTACGGAACAATTGGAACATGTTCCGTCGAGTCAAATTGAGCGATGCGGCGAAGCGGGAATTTCGTAATGGCTACCAGAAAGATAAGTGAATCGGGGATGCGTCTTGTCTTTGAGAATTTGCTTTTTTCCTTGATTCTAGACCTCGAAGCGCGGGTGCGTCTTATCTATGTGTGCGTCTTATCTATAAAACTTTACGGTACTGTTGAAAATAGTCAAAGCTTAGGCTAAAGTATAATTTTTTTTTTACAGAAATTATGCATAAATACCTAAACAGAGGTCAGATAATGTTACATATATTAGATATAGGCAAACTGTTGGATACCACCTTTAACACCTTAGCACATAGCCTTAATACTATCCTCTAACAATCCAAAACATATACCATCAACTGACTGAAGAACTGATTTTAATGAAAAACGTATAACTCAAGCCCAAATATTACCAAACACATAATATTATCATTATCCAGTCAATATGTTGGGCTACACTACTCTGTGTATGAATACAGAGTATCTTTACCCTGAGCCTGTTATGTTGTTAACAACCTAAACGAAACTTTTTGTTGTAGTTTTTTATACAAGTAAATGCAAACAAAACTAGACATATTGTCAGAGTCTCACCTGCAAAAATTGCAGATCCTGATCAGACAGCTCCAAGCAGGAAGCTGGCTAATCTGGACATACACTATTTAATATATTTATAGTTTTTATAAATACTTGCTAAGCAGTTGACTGCAGAATTATATCCAAACACTTCCACATATAGTAATCAACATATCCATTATTTTTCACAACATATAGACTCATTGCAATTAAAAAAAATCTCAACTTAAAGTCACGTTCAAACAATTTTATAGCAAGCCATAAACAACAAACCTGTTATATGACACCTAGCCAGATATCTTTAAAGACTATCTCCAGTATATCCAAACACTTTCATAGCCACTCATAAATAAACTGCCATGCTACCTACCCCCTGCACGTAGATCTTGGTCTCAGTCAACCAATCAAATAGAACCATTCCTTTAAACCCCTTTGAACTACCTGTATATATACACTTCAGTGGGTTCTTTTTCACAAACAACATTCCTTCCACCTTAAAAATGATTTTTAAAAAAATTCAAAAGATCACCAATCAATGCTAATAAACCAAAATGAATCATAGAAAAAGTACAATGCCAGATGCGATATTAAATAAAGGACCATGTGATTTAAAAGCTAGTAAAGGAAGTAAGTAGAAACAAAGGGTTGAGCAAGGTATTTTGTAATCATGATTTATTATTCTAGCAGTGACTGGGTCTTCAACAGTCCATAACAGCTGCTGTAGTTTGATCGGCTAAAATAACTATTTATATTCACATAAACAAGGTCTCTTCGCACCGAATACAAGTTCTTATTACATTATATGGACCTCATATGCTGTACAGTAACTAGGATATAATTACTTTATGGATTTGAGATAATTATCAATTCATCTTTATTGCTTTGATATAATAATAATTTCAACTTCATTGCTTGGAGATAATTATTAATTCATCTTCATTGCTTTGAGATAATAATATTTAATTTCAACTTTGTTGCTTTAAGATAATAATATATTCAATTTCATTGTTCTGTGATAACAAAAAAATCAACTTCATTCCTTTGAGATAATGATTACTTCAACTTCATTGCTTTGATATGGTAATTATTTCAACTTCATTGCTTTGAGATAATAACAAATTCAACTTCATTGCTTTGAGATAATAATAATTTCAACTTCACTGCTTTGTTTAGAACCAATGTATGGATGTTGTACACATTGTCACTTCCATTCAGAAAGTGTGTTGCCTTAATATTTATGCTTTGTTCAGAACCTAGTGTAGGTACGAGTACTGTGCTTAAACATTTAAATTCAAATAGACAGGCCGAGGAGTGAGAGTTAGCAAGTAATGCAAATTAAAGCATACATGCACCTCATTTATAGTATGTTGTGAAGCTTTATGTTAATGCTCTAGCAAGGGGAGTAGGTAGATGTGACTGGGTGTGCTATCATGCCTGGTGTTCATGACATGCTATACACAATGAAGGCATCACTATATCTGCTTCAAGTGGACATCGTCTCATTATAAATACTGTTGGTGGGATAATAAACCCAACAAACAAACAAACCATGAAAGAATGTGTATGGACAGTCCAAGCGATTATCAATGAAGGTAGATTCTCCAACAGGCTCAAGGGAGTTCCACGGCCATTCAGCATGTTAACTGGAAAATGTAATGGAATCCAACCTATTTGGCCTATTTTATTCATATTAACCCATTTGGACTAGCCAGTTCCTGGGTAGAACCAGTATTCTAGTATAACTACCTGGAAGAATGTATAGTAAAAGTGCAAGAACTAGTTGTAAGATCTTGTTTCTCCAGTGTTGGCGGGTGTCTGTTTCTCAAGTTCAAAGCCTTAAATCTGGGTCCGCTAAGCAAGTTAAAGGAGATCAGCCATCCCCCAGAGATATGAGATCATGATCTGCACTATTTGCTACTGAGTCTCAAACAATAGGCCATGACACCTTTGGCATGTAGGTGCTAGAAAATAACTAAGACTTTGTGTTGCTTATTTATATTAACATAGCATGATAAGGGTGAACCCCATGACCATGGTTGCCTACCTTTTGGTAAGAGAAAGATACATTTCAAAACAAGCATATCTGAATGTTCAATCCCAACTGACCCTATTGTATTCTCCATGTAGTCAATGTATCTATTATGATTTCATTAATGTATTAGTGTCACATTATGCTTGACAAATCACAACCTTGTATTAACAACAATAGTGTTGTTTTATCATTACTCACAGTTGATCTATCACTGGGATGTCTCGATGAAACTTTCCTAACATTATAGCACAGGGGCACTTATGAGGTGCCCAGGAACTGAACCCGGCCGGTCCATTATACTGACACCGACGGGTCAGGCATAATGCTATCCCCTTAGCCCCGAGCGTTAGGAAGGAAGCCACTTCTAACAACTTTAAAGTCTTTGGTTTGACTCGGCCAGGATTTGTACCCGCAACCGGACACTCTACCACTTGAGCTACTGCGGCCAGTTGATGGGATGAAGAACCTAATAAACAGACAACAATAACAACAATATAAACCCTTCCTTCATGCAATCATCTTTTTATACCTTTGTAAACCATACACTATTATCACTCTAATCCTCAACAGACTCTGCACAACCAAGGTGATGTATGATTTTATGCTGCACAAACATGTTTTAAGAAATAACATTATTTTTTTCCACAGGTGATGTATGATTTTATGCTGCTCAATCGTGTTTTAAGAAATAACATTATTTTTTTCCAAAGGAAGTCAACAAAATAAGATGAATTTCAACATCATGCATCTACTATGTATGGAAAGGTTAAAGTACAAAATATGGATGAGAAAATGAGTCAATCCAAACAAAATGTAAAATGCTAGATTCAAAGATCAAGAGAATGCTAACAGTTTGATGTGAATGCCTGTTTTAACTAAACCTGATCACGTCAAAAGGCTTATAAAGGCAAGTTTGAGTCTCATATTATAGCGTATTAAGCATTTCCAAGTCATTGTTTGTTTGTTTATTGGGTTTATCGTCCCGCCAACAGTATTTCAGTTATCTGGAGACGGTGTCCACTTGAAGCAGATATAGTGCTACCTTCACTGTGTATAGCATGCCGTGAACACCTGGCATGATACCACACCCAGTCACATTATCCTGACACCGGGCCAACCAGTCGTGGAACTACCCTTATATTTGCTTGATCGTTAGCAAGGGAGCTATACCACTACCATTTTTAACGACTTTAGTATGTCGCGGCCTGGGATCAAAGCCAGGGAGGGCCTCAAGTACCTTAAGCTGATGCTCTACTGATTGTACTACCTGGTCCGGTGCTGGATATTTATAAATAATTTCTCAAGCATTTAATACTAAAGGGTGACATACTCTCTGTAACTCCTATCCTGCTAAAAACCCGGGGCCTCCTGTACCTGTCCAAGTCATTGACACATTAAGTTATCATACCTGAAACAATTGTGCATATCTCTCAAATTCTGATCTAATCTATAGGAACAACAGTGCCTCAGCTTACTCACATAAATTATCCAGGCAAAATGGTGACATTAAAGAAATTGTTTGTTTTTTAAACTGGAAGTCCGGACTGCTTTCTGTTAAAAAACAATAGACTGTATTTACATACTGAATTAATATTTCATAGCCTGGTTCTGAGCTCAACTGATTGGACAAATTGTTTCGTTGTCAACCATGTTTTCAGTCAATACAAGATATCTGCATAACCAAACTGGAGTTAATTAACTTAAACAGGTGCTCAATAGATATTCAATAAAATCCATTTCAGGATAATGGTCTGAGATTTTACTGAGATGATGAATGGACATTTAGTATAATGTAGTCATGCTATGTGGTCAAAAATATTTATGACATTTTCCTCTGCCAGAAGGGATGCATAAAAAATCCCACAAACTAAAAAAGGAGAACCACAATTTTCTTTTTCACAACATTTTACAAGTAATTTACAATTTCTTCATTTTCTTTCAATTCAAAACACTTTGTTTTTACAGCTTGCTACATTGCACCATTATGGAACACAGATCACCAAGGATGCCATTTTTTTTTTAAATTAAACACATAAAAATATAAAAAGAACACCAACTCCAGAATGGTTAGCATTGTAGTCTTCTTTATGAGCATCAATATGAATCAAGCATACACATATGAAGACAAACCACTGAGGAATAGAGGATTTATTTGCATAAAAATTTGGTAAAATACTCAACGGTCAACATCTCTAGAACCAACAAACAGGTTTGTTGGTTTTTTAAATACGTTGCAGCGACCAATAATGATTAGTATAGCGACATCCAGGTATTTCGGTGCATATCTTGGTAGAACCTCCGGCTTACTGCAGGTCAGCTAGATGACCTCCCCACATTAAGTCCTCGTCCTGAACAGGACTGGAACCCACACAGTAAGAGGGGTTAAATGATGGTGACTGCATTTAAAGGCTATGGTAGATTCTATAGAATGATACAGTACAGTCTTCATGGAAGAAACATAAAAACACTGGACCTTCAGTCCACCAAGAGGGCAATATATCTACTGGACCATTACAGGACCAGTATGATTCTGGCATTTGACACAAATGGTTGGTAAGCTAACCGAAGTGTTACGAGAGGTTGGGTTCAGTAAAAGGCTGTAATGCATTGTTTGGATAAGTTGAGTATATAGTTTTCATAGTAATTAAGAATTTTGAAAATGATGAGGCTGAAAATTCTGGTGGACCATCAGTACATTTAACAGACCAACAGAGGTTTTGGTGGACTTCGTCCATGGGCCACTGGGTTTTGTTGAGGAATGCAGTATGCATTCTACAGTATGCAAGTAAATAGATTTCACTTTGAAGTAATTGGGGTGATATCTATGCATTCTACAGTATGCAAGTAAATAGATTTCACTTTGAAGTAATTGGGGTGATATCTAATTTGTCAAATAAAAATATACAATGGGCAATAACTCCACAATTAATAATGAAGTTGACATTATGTCACCTTTACGCCCAACCTTACATCATCTAGTAGTATATGCCAATATGAATTTATTCCACTGAAGTGTAATGGAGTACACCACATGGATATGCTAAAAAAAGACAAGGCAATGACACTGTAACATTAATAACCTAATCAGAGTGTATCTCACTTTTCTGCAAACTACATATATTTTAACAATCATTCTTGCAAGATTGTTTTGTCTGTTTGTTTTTGTTACATCGCACTGACACAATTATGATCATATTAGCGATGTCCAGCTAATTGTTGGTGGAGGAAGACCCCAGACTAATGCCTGGGTAGAACCAATGACACACCGCAGATTAGCTGGAAGACCTCTCCACATGGAAGTTCTTGCCCCAACTGGGACTCGAACCCACCTGGTGAGGGGCTAAGAAGTTTCAAGTCAGCGACTCTAACCGCTTGGCCATGGGCACCTCAATTTTGCAAGAATGAAAATAATCTTAGAAAAATGGGAGCAGTTCAATCAGACATCCTCAGGTAATTCTGTCCTTAGGACAATCATCTCTTGGATGTATCTGGTGCAATGATACTTATTGAAATCATGATTGTTTTGTTTGCCGGAAGTTGGAAGAGGAATATGCCTATGTAGTTCGCACAAAACATAAACACTGCCATCTTTCGACAGCTTCGTGTCTGCTGCACTGGGTAAATTAAAATTGGATGATTTAAATTTGAAGCCGCCACAAATTGAAGTTTTACAGGCATCATATTGTAGTCAGCTGTCACCCGAGCTGCCATCTTTGTTTTGAAGTCTGTCTCAAAAGTAGTTCCATTTAGGGAAATGGTTGAGGTGATCCGACTACCTACATTCATCCAAGGGATGATTTGTGAATTATGTGTTCCGATTGAGGTACAACAATGGCGTGTCCAATTGGTAAATTAAGTCGTTTACTGTAGAGAATTCGGTAAGCACTGCCAAACTGGAAATGCCCCTTTTTAATAAATTAATTAACTAATTATTCAAAATAACGTCACAATATGATTACACGAAATTCCACTAGACCTTCTTTGTTGTTTGTGCCATTATCTTAGGTATAAAATATAAACGTTTGCTGAAGTGTATTGTTATTATGTGTAATTTGTGAATTATCCCAGGTGTTCCGATTGGGGAGGAGTTATGTGCACTAACCTCTGACTTTCTGGAAACACCAGGGGGTGTGTTTATGTAAATGGGATAAATGGCACGTACAGCATGTAAAGGGTTAAGGAAAGTATCAACAAAGGGCAATAACTATGCAACAAATAATCAAATCTTATCATTAACAACTATACATAAATGTCTATTGGCCAAGCTAGTATAAAGAAATTCCAATGAATAATGAGGAAGAAATAACTGCTAAGCAAAATAAAAATTGGATGACAGGACTGACTGACAAGAGTAAAAATAAACTTCCAGAGAACAAACGTCATAATGTTAATACAATAATAACAACTGTTATCTGTATTATACAGTCAGTTAAAACTTTTTAAAACACTTTAGTGAAACAGACTTAAAAGTAGTAGACTAAAATATTTGAAATGCATTTTTATGTGTAAACCTTTGCAATTTGTTTAATGCAAAAAAAACAGAATTGCAAAATTTAAAAACATTTCATAACAAAACAGGCTCTCCAAGGAGAAACACTGAGTAAATTTATTCAATAACATTGCTATAACGCATTTGTGAACAAACATTCCTGAATATAATCATGATTTTGCTAAAATCAACAAAAGAAAAAAAAAATTATTCAATATTCAACCCAAAAACATGAAGACGGACCCACTCACAATAGAAAGAACTTTCACAATGTACACAAAGTAAACAAATCTGAGGGCATGATTAAACTTTTGGGACAAAAGATCAATAAAACTTAAGAGATTCGATAACCATATGTGTATAGGGCAAACTATAGGAGACAGAGATTTAGTGGATTCATATTGCTTGTAACTATTGTCAATACAACCCTTTGCCTTAGTGAACTACCACTAACAGGGAGTATTCCTGCAAAACAAAGGTATTTACCTAATATCCCCATGAAACAACTTTTAGACTTGGTTAAAAAGTATTCTCTAATGTAAAAAAGAAATATTTTCCTACTAAAAAATATTTTGACTTTTTCAAAACACTCTTAATTAGTAAAATAAAATGGACAATCAAGACGGGCTTTTTTATTATTTCGATATTTAAATTACATTTATTGTCCATATTTTAAAAAGGTTAGGTGCTTTTATTGTGCTGAATATATAAAGACATTTTTTTATTAAATCTTCTAAATTCATAAAAAAAGGTAAAAGTAGTATTCCATAATCTGCTTTAATGGATAAGTTTCCCAAAACAATGATGCATACCCTTAATGCCAAATAATGACATGCTATATATATGTTACTGCTAATTGATCAATAGGAATTATCAAATAGGTAACATACACCAGGAGATATGTTTATTCTTCACTTACGGCCAAAAGTTGAAATTCTGGTATTTTTATGATAATTCCTAAACATGTTTTTTTAGAATTATCAACCTTCTATCTCCCCCCCCCCACTTAACGTAGAGATTGACAGTAATATGAGATTTTTATGGTGATATGAGATCTGAATTGTCTATTTAAACATTCACACTAAATGTTTCAATAGGTTAATATGCAACATTAAAATATGGGGATGATGGTACTTCTTAGACCAAGTATGACTTTCAATCAGGCCCAAAAATGCAATTATTTTTATGAACACATCTAAATCACTTCTTATCTAATGATATGCGATGTAGAAATAACACTACAAAGTGTAATTTTCTTGTTAAAAGGATCAGACTGTTGTCAGCAGAAGATCCTAAGTGCATGTTTTAGTTGTTATGACCTAAGAGAATCATCTATACTAATTATGGTCACTTAATACCAAGATTGGTGGCGCTGTGTGTTGAATAAATACCTGACCTGAAAGTGACTTAAACAACTACACAGTTTTGCAAGATTGTACATAGATAAAATCATACAATTTAAAGGTATTTATCTTCAGATGAGCTGATAAGAAAGCTAATTTGTCATAAAATTCTTTCATCAATGACTACCTTACTTCCTAGCCCAATTTCAGCTGAGTTTTCAAAAAGGTGTCAGGTCTATAAAATGGTGATATTAAGATATCGCAAATATCCGAGAGTTCAAACTTTACTGTCAAAAAGTTTAAACAAGTGCCCAATAAAAAGTAATTTCTTCTAAATGAAAGTACATGTATGCACAGTTTGGGGTGAATATGAGTGGCTATCAAAATATATTTGACATACTGACAAAGTTAAACGTGCACTCATGCATATTCGCATGTTTCCGTAAACAACTCATATTTTGAAAACCAGCAAAAGACATTGTTTTTAACAGTGCTTTCTGTGCATTTGCTTTTAATAGACCATAAAATCTCCGAGACTTTTCGTTTACATTGTCAAAAATAATTCCAGTTGAATGTTGCCATTTTTCAGCAATAGTCATTTTTATTGCACCCCTGAAGCAAATATCTTTATCTGATTAGGATCTGCACTATCTGCTAAATTGCAAGCAACATGTCTGGGCAATTTTGCATATTGATGTAAGGACAACTAAGAGTCAGACTAAGTATCGTTTACTTTTAAAATGTTGCAATTTATAGATATACATGTTATTTTATTTAACCCAAAATATGGTACAATAGGCTGAAAGTCTATGCTAAATTCTCATGTTCTTTTCTTATTTATTATATATTTTACATGTAAATATTCATACAATTATTCAAAGCAGCAAACAATGTAGATCCTGATAAAACGGGGAACAGGCTGATCCGGATTTACACTATTTGCCTAAGCCTTTTCAATATGGGAAAGACTAAGTACTAAGTGGATAAATGAGAACTACACACATCTACCATCAATAAAACTAAGGACTGTATTCACCAATGATTCTAAAGTAACAATTGCTTAAGTCATGGATTTCAATCAACAATTTCTTCATTATATATTTTGCTACTTGTCTGAATTTTTGCAGGATACTTTAACTTTGAATCTTAACAACACATTGAAACTTTATAAATAAGCTTATTTTTGCTTGTATGAAAATTGTGGCTTGGGTTAACATCATGACTTAAGTTAAGAACTGTTGGTGAATACTGGCCTAAGTTATTTGTCACTGATGTTTCAAAATGATTATGGCAGATATGATTGGCACTGTGGTGTTTTATGACCACCAACAATAATAAGTGTCAGAAAATGGAGAGACAAATCATTCTTTACACCTGTCTTTATGATACAGGGAAGTCAATGACAGGTTCAGAATAACATTAAAGGCCATGTCTGGCTGTTAGTCTTCGTTTTGTTATGTTTTTGATTTACATCGCAGTGACCAATTATGGTCATTATAGGGACGTTCATCTATTTTGGTGGGATGGGATGCAATGGGATTAGCCAGCATTTTTGCCGATACTGTGCAGCCACATTTCTATTATAATAGCACAGGGGCACTTATGAGGTGCCCAGGGACTGAACCTGGCCGGTCCATTATACTGACACCGACAAGTCAGCCATAATGCTGTTCCCTTAGCCCCGAGCGTTAGGAGGGAAGCCACTACTACCAACTTTAAAGTCTTTGGTTTGACCCGGCCGGAGTTTGAACCCACGACCTCCCATTCTGCAAGCTGGCGCTCTACCACCTGAGCTATTGCAGCCGGTCTATATTGGTGGGGAAGGACTCCAGACCAATGTCTGAGTAGAATCACCAGCAAATCGCAAGTCAGTTGGAAGACCTTCCTACATTAAATTTTTCGCCCTGAACAGGACTTGAAACCATGCAGTGAGAGGCTTTATGCAGTCAGAGTTACAAGTCAGCAATTCTACCACTATGCCATGGGCACCCATGTTAGTCTTCAGTTTTTGTTTTGTTAAAAATATTCACAATGGTTTCTACATTAGTAATTGCAAAACTATTGTAATTTTTGCAATAATTAAAGGGAAAATGCCATTTAAATGTCATCTAGAAAAACTGAACCTACATTAAAATTGTAAGTGTTGAAAATTTGAACTAACAGTCTAATATAAACAAGAGTCAACCACCACAATGGATGTCATGCCACCATGGCACAGGGCGTGATTTGTCTTTATGAAATAGTGTTTGTTTTGCTTTAGTAGGTACTTGTTAGTCACTAAGAAAAGTTTTATTACTTAAACTTTTCTTTTAAGGTGTAATAACATATGACTATTTTGTATGAGCAAACCTTGTCTTATGCTTTCCTTCACTTTTCTTTTCTTCATACATCTATTAAACAGGAACAGTACCTTTAAGATGATTGACAAACATGACCCAACTCAACCCTAAGTCATGTCATGTCACAGAGTTCTACGGTCACACAATATACTTTTCCTACTACAATTATAGCTTTTAAGTAGAACACTAGCAGGCATTTAGTAATGCATTAAAGGTGGTATCCAACAGTTTGGATCAAAGATTTTTTTTCTTACATAACCAAATAAGTCATTGTTACCTGTAAAGGTCCTGCAAAATGATGTTCATTGATGCTCTTAATCTGTATGAACAGTGAAGCATAAATCCCCACTCATCATTGCAAATAGATATTTCCTCTCTGATCCATGCTGCAGAGATAGCTATTTTCAGATAATTGAGATATTATATACGTTATATATATATATGCAGAGATAGCTATTTTTAGATTAGTTTTGAGAAAACGTTATATTTATATCATCCGCTCTGATGTTGATATCTAATTTTAGCAGAGACTACTATTGTGCTTATTTATACATTTGTGAAGAATAAGCATTTAGTGTGACTTTGTCGGATTTTTAGTGTTTAACAATATAGGTAGCGTTGAAAATTGTCTTTACTTAGACGAAAGTATGACTTTATGTAGAAATGACTATATAAAAGTAAGTGGTCATTTTACCATGGTGATAGCATTTACTTATCTTAATTAAGTACAAAGCATTTTTGTTGAAAGCTAGTGAATTGTTAAAAAAGAAAATACATCAAACATAATATCAATGCCTAAGTTTAAAATCATTTTATTTATGAACTCATTTTTATTTAACATTCTACTTACATGTATAATAGAAAAAAAGTCCTTTACACTGCACCGCTAGTTTCTTTATAATTAATTTCCTCAAAAGGTATCTTGTAAATATAAATGTCTACTACAACAGATAAACAAAGTCTGAAGTCCAGACTGTTATGTTTTAGACAACTTATAATTAAAGATGACGATTAACAAAGAATATTTTCTTATTTCTAAAGGAACAGTTAAGACATGTTACGACAAAATCACAAGTTACAATCCTAAGTACCATACCTCCCAGACAGCTTAAGTTAAAGTTATAAGCAATAATCAAGAGTTAAGTGTATGTGTCTTTGTTACTAATTACAAGTAATTAAGTAATATTCAATAATTGGCTTTTCACATCCATGGATTTTCCTAAGGCCCTTGATCTCCGTATTCTTCATAGATTTCCTATATTCCAATAATACTGTGTATAGAAATACTGTTGACAGACAAAAGAGAACAGCGGATTATAGAATTAACTTAGAGATTTAGGTCAGAGGTATGGGTCCCAGGTGAGACATTTTAGATTCACCTACAACAGTAGCAGAATTAATAATCCTGTAACATGTCTCAACATAGAAACTGGAGCAGTAAGAATGGTGGAAACACACATCCTGAAGAAACATACACATTCTGAAGAAACTTATATGTACTATAGAGGCTCATATTACTGGAGAAACAATATATACTGTAAAAACATGCACAAAGTGTAGAAACATACACATGCTGTAGAAACATACACATCCTGCAGAAACTAAAATATATTGTAGAAATAAGCATGCATATATAGATACCGAAGAAACTTAGAAACAGTTGCATACTGTAGAAACTTACTCTGTAGAAACAGACATTATAGTGTGGAAACATGCACATACTGTAGAAACAGACATATACTGTTTAAGTACACATGGAATGAGTGCTTTGCATTATGACTTGTAACTCAGACCCTCACTGCATGAGTTTGTTTGTTGGGTTTATCATCCCACCAACGTATTTCAGTTATCTGGAGATGGTGTCCACTTGAAGCAGATAGTGCTATCTTCTCTGTGTATAGCATGCCGTGAACACCTGGCATTATACCACACCCAGTCAAATTATCCTGACACAGGGCCAACCAGTTATGCAACTAGCCTTATATCTGCTTGAGCATTAGCAAGGGAGCTATACCACTACCATTTTTAACAACTTTCATATGTCCCGGCCCGAGATCGAACCCAGGAACTCCTGTACCTGGAGCCGATGCTCTACTGATTGCACTACCAGATCCGGTACACTGCAGATGTTCAAGTCTAGGTAGAGTGAGAACTTTCATGTGGGGAGGTAGTCCAGCTAACTTGCCTTTAGTTCTTCCCAAACATATATTTAAGGTATCCTACATTTTTTTTGCTGCAGAAAAAATAAAATAAACAAATACAGTAGAACCAAACATGTGTAGTAGAAAATACAAATACCAAAGAACCATACCATGGAAACTTATCGGTATCTGTAGTGGAAAAACATATTGGTACATGTACTGCTGAAATAAATTGGTACTTGAACTTAAGAAACATGCCAGTACATATACTGCAGAAACATACTGTTACATGCACTGCAGAAGCATACCAGTCCTACCATAGATAACAGTATTAGTCAACCATTCACTTGCTAAATTCTCACTGCATCTTTATTTTACATAATGTGAATGATTTTCGCTGATTCACCTTCAAAATTGCCTTCTTTAGTAAAATGTTAATGGCTACATGTTGCTTCATATTTATTTAATACTGTAGTTAAGTTGTGCTTAGTTAACAACTGAGATATCAGTCAATTAAAATGTCCTTAATTTCAAACATTAATTGAATTTATTCATGCATATAAGCTGACTTTGTTCCTAAATATACCATAATATTTTTCAAATAATTCCTTAGGTACAATCTAGTATGACATTGGCACTGTTGTTTCAATAACCAGGCATCGCTTAAAAAAGGCACAATATAACAGAGTTAATTTATATTATTTTCAAATGCACTCCTTTAAAATGTAGCAATTGTTTCAATGATCTGCTATGCACAATAAGGAAATGACTCTTATTGATCTGCTATCACAAAATAATTACAATGCTTCAAGCAGTGTCACGGGGAGAAATGTCTCTAAGTTATTGAACTTGTATCTCAACCCGTTTGCCTATATTTATTTGTAACTCATACCATGGTTTGTAAAAAAAAACATGTATATACTTGGCAATAAAATAAGTTTAAACGAAAAAACGAAGCAGTGTCTCTTTTTTTATTCTATTTGGTTTGTTAACTCAATAAAAAACTTTCACAGCCTTTGCATTGATAGTATTCCATGTTCAACTAATGAAAAACCACAGAATACCATGTAGTCACATTAAAGGTGGTATCCGACAGTTTGGTCCAATTTATTTTTCTCAAATAATTAAATTAATCACTGGTACCTGACAATGACTTGCAAAATGCTGTTGATATTGTTGATCTGTGTAAACAGTCAATTATAAATCCCCAGTCGTTATTGCAAACAGGTATTTTCTACCTGAGCCACACTGCATAGATACCGGTAGCTATTCTTAAACTTAGAAAACCTCATGACCACTTACTTTCATATAGTCATCCAGGTAATCCGCTCTGACATTGACATCTATTTTTAGCAGAGACCACTCTCAGGCTTTTTATAGAGTTGGAAAGACTGAACATTTAGAATATTTTTTTCATGTTTAGTACTAACAATAAAATAAGTGTTCAAAATCGTCTTTATAATGACTACTAAAGTATGGGTTTTTGCAAAAAATATGACCCAATTCCCCAAAGCAGGTAAGATATTTGTACATGTATTTAATATAGGCACACTGTCGAATACCACCTTTAACATGTCACTGGGCAGACAAGTTTTGGAAGTCTTATAAGCTGTTTGTCAGTAACCATGCTAACCCATTATATTTTCTTGCAACTTTGTCACAGCCAGGGTTTCAACCCACGACCTCTAGTAACCTCTTAGTAATCTCTTAGAAACCAGGACATTGTGAGAAATCACCATGTTTGGACCTAGTTGTATTAACCTACAATCTTCATACTTATCAGCCTTCTATTTACTGACATATACTTGTGAAGGTATTACAGTACCCGGACACTGTTGACTATTACTGAAGATTGTCTCCATATGATGTACATGTTCATCTCAAAAGAAAAGCAATGCATATCTCAAAACAAGCTTAATCTGTTGAGTCCAGGAAGAAAAAGTTACAAGAGGGTTTTTGTCTGGGTAGGAAAAATGACGGGAGAGTTTTTTGGTTGGGCTCTTCTAAAATAGCGAAAGGCTTATTGTCCGGGTGGGATTTTGTCTGAAAACTAAATCCTTTGTTTTCCCCCTTTTTACCATTTAAACCTGCCATTCCTTGTACTCTTTGTTAATTCTTTACTATCACAATATTACATATATAATGGTAGTGGGTTTTAAGATCATAAGGTTTTCATTTTGGATGATAATTATAGAATATTTCACCACATCAAATCTGTCAAGTTTTCCTGCCCTTATCTATATGGCTGGGCTATGCTAGGATACCAATAATATTCAACCCCATCAATCAAAAACAGCTGGGTATCATACATGTCAATAAAGGGGGTCAGTTTTCCCAACCATCTGTACATCCTCTCCTATTTCTGTCTTCTTGTCTGAATGATATGAATTTTTGTATCCCATGTATCTTTGGCCTACTTTTCTTGATGTGCATATGTTTTGTAAAACCATTTGTACAGTGATTTGTAGCCATGGACGTTCTTAGCTCAAAACTAATAAGACATTTTTGTTCAAAATTAATAAAATATTAAGCTGAATTGAATTCTTCAGTTATTGTACATAAATAACCTTCTCCGACTTTATGTAATGCATGTTACATGAGAAGAACAAACTATGTAAAGTGATAAAAAATAGTTGATATCATATAAAAATGTACTGAAACTGCAATAGCAAACTCATCCATGATGACTGTATCACAACACCCAGGAACACAACGGTAACATACCGTTTTACAACACTGAAAATGCACAAATTCAAAATAATGATCCATTTAAACGTGGTATCCAACAGTTTGGACCAAATATTTTTTTCCAAATAACCAAATAAGTCATTGTTTTTCTGAAAAAGTCCTGCAAAATGCTGTTCATTGATTCCCTACATCTGCATGAAAAGTGAAGCATTACACCCCAATTGTCATTACAAACAGGTATTTCCTATCTGAATCATGATGCAGATATAGCTATTTTTAAACTAAGAAAACCTTGTGACAATTTACTATTGAGATCGCGTTATATCGTCACCCGGGTAGTCCGCACTGACGTCGGTATCTATTTTTAGCAAAGATCACTTTCGTGCTTATTTATAGATTTGGAAACAATAAGCATTTAGAATTATTTTTTTGCAAAGTGTGCTGTCTCACATACAGGTAGTGTTCAAAATCGTCATTACTCAGACTAAAGTATGCTTTTCTGTAGAAATTATGCATAAATACCCAGAAACCATGGAAAAATATTGTTACATGCATTTGATGAGTAAACTGTCAGATACCATCTTTAACCCTGAATGCAAACATTTTTGGATGTAACCTTTACCAATTTTCTGCCCTACCATGAGTAAGGCTAGGGATAGATTCTTGGAAGAATTATCTCAAACCACATTCAGTTTACTGCATAGTTTGTTTATTGTTCCCAAGGAACATGTATATCACATACTGACAAGAAGGTTTTTAAAGTTGTCCTATATGGCCATGCCTGGAAAATGGACATGCCTCTGGCTGTCATATTTTTTCATGGATCAAAATTCTTTCAAAAACTTTTTACTCACACTGCCTAAAGCTTGTGAGGAGTTTGGTGAGTTTGGGCCTATGAGTATGATATCAGAGAAGATGTTGTGTACAGAATGTTGCCAGATGCATGACGCTGGATGACAATTACCGGATGCAGGAATGTGGCTTTCACAATAGCTCAACACGCGCTTAAGCCCAGGTGAGCCAAAAATAGTACCAATTGTCATTTGACCTTGAAATGTGACTTTTTTTCTCAAGTCTAGAACATGGTAAGAATCTGTAAATCTTTCTAGTATAGTGACTGACTACTTAGGAAAGTTTCATGAAAACCACTCGCTCCAGAGAGATATGCCAAAACGGTATTTCTCCACCTTTTGATGAGGAATTATCAATATATGAGCCAACAGCAGGGACCCTGATCAATAATCTTTCTGGTCCATGTATGTACGGTCATCAAAGTTTGTGTCCAGGAGATTAAAAGATTTCAAGGCATAAGTAGCAAACCTGACACTGCAGCCAGAATGTGGGTGTATGACTCACAATGAAAATCACTGGAGTGGAAAAACAATTGAGATCTCAGAGATCAATTTCCCAGATTGCCCACTTAATAAAAGGAGTATGAAGCGATAAATATTATTCAAAGGGCGAGACAAAATAGGTTCAATTCTCAATATGTTAATTGGTTTGATGCTAATTAGGCTAAGTTATGGATATTGTACATGAATATGTATGCAATTGGGTATGATATGCCATTGTTTGTGAATACTTATAACACATACCTGTATTTTTAATATTTAGCTTCTTTTTTTTTTTCTGTTATTTTATACTATACTTTTTTTCCACCACAAATTTAACAATCAAACATAAAATTGCATGTCATGTATGTAATGGCTTCTAAAAAATAGTGAAGTTGATTAATGAATATAAACAGGACATGTTCTCTCATCTTTTTTTAACACTACAATTTATGGTCAGGGTTTTTTCATCCCTGTCTGCGCCTCCGGTGAACAGAGGCATTCCTAAAGCAAACGGCCTTGTTCCCAATGAAATCCAGCTAACATTTTTCCCAATTGAAAACATGTTCATTCCAGAATATTTAAAGAAAATGGACAGTAGCAATTGTTTTTTCCACATTTATGCCGTAACAAAAGTGCCCAGATGTAAGCATACTACAGCGATAAATTACGAACTCTTCCGCATATCTTAGTGTAATGTATTTTCAAGACAATGTCTTCGCACAACAGTAAGTATTACAGCAAGAAAATTCGCCAGCGTGATGCAAAAGGGTGCGCAACAATTGTATCGATGTTTGCAAAGCCATCTGAATCTACGTCATCTGAACATTCAGTCACGTTGTCCGAATCTGCATTCGCAGATCGTGCACCAGAACTTGAAGCAGAAGCAGAACAATCTGCCATCGAATCCTCGTCCTGAAGCCAGCTAAAAAAGTAGTTGTTGTCCAGTCTAGTTTAAATACTGACATGTATGAATTAAAATACGTCACCTGATGTTCTGTTTGTGTCTAGTTATTGAAATTGTTAATTCTGCTAAAAGATTTGGTTCCATTATTGGTAATATTAGATAATACTCTACATGTACCATTAAATTACTACCATGTAACTGTGTTTTTTCAAGAATTTCAATTTCATAGGATGGATAATTTAAATGAAAAAATATTTTCCTTTAAAGGTTTGCTAATTATAAATGTTAGCTAGTAAAGTATATTGGTATAGTAAAATGTACTTATTTAACAAAATAAATGCACACAAATTTTTCCCAAAATGGACCATTTTATCGATACAAAAATTCCCAAAATGGGCATTTTTGTCGATAAAAATTCCCAAAATGATCAGACTCCTTTTCCCAAAATAGGCAGAAAAACCCTGAATGGTAAGCTGGTAACTCCCAAATCCTAGATAAATAGCTTCACAGCAGCACTGAAACACTGCAGTCATACACAGGTATAGATAGTTCCCACATCAGTAAAGATCTTTTATCTTGGCTGCCATTCTATCAGATGAATTGTATAGAAGAGTACAATTTAATTTTCTTGTAATTACTTCATTTGTGGTCCAAAAATTAAAAGCTATACACCATTGGAAAGCTCTTAAAATTACTATTTTTAGAATACAATATTTTTAAAATTGATAAATGCACAAAGAATTAATACATAAAAATAAATAAAATTATTGGCTAATCCAATAAACAAAATGAACATTGTTACTTTTTTGGTTGTATTTTTTTACCTTTTAATCTATCTAAATAAAGTTTTGATATTTAAAATACTCCATAAAAGCTGTTAAATTTGATATGAAATTCAGTAAAATGGACAGAAAAATAAAACAAAGTGGTGAGTTTAGTACAGCACATAGCTCCCGATTTCAGCCTGCATTAGCTTCTGCCTTCAAAGATGGCTGCCTTACACTGTCTTATTAGTGTCTATGACATCTCACAGAAACTATCTATTTGGTTTCTTTGACTGGTCACTACCAACACCAACCCCACATCCACCATTCCAACCCACCTCTTCTAACACCCTCTACTTTCCCACTAACTTCCTATAATAAATTCAATCACTTTTAAAAGTAGCTTTCTGTTTAAATATCATAAAAGTGCTTGATAGTCAGTTTGTGACAAAACTAAACAAAGTTTCACACATTATACATATGTCCCTTGATCAATGATATATTGTACTGAGTTAATCAATTAGCTAATGAAAACTATCAACTTCCTAGTAGGTACTTTAAATGTAAAGGGTATAATTGTTCAATCCACAAGTCAAATATTTGACAAGAGACAAGTCCTGTGTACATATAAAATAAAGAATAACAAATAAATGTCTGAATTTAAAAAATAACATTTCTGTATTTTGATGTAATATCTTGAAAATGGAGCTAGAAGAAGAGTGATACCACTTCAATCTATGGCACAGAAACTGCAATGCATGTAAGGTATGAAAATAAAAATTGAGAGCTACACTAGAGAGTGAGAGTAGCAAGTCCAGGGTGTGAAAAGATTTCATGTATAAATAAAAGTATATTAAATACAAGAATAACTCTTTTTTTATTGGCATCCATCTATTAAAATCCCTACATGGAATTGATGTCATTATTCAATATTTTATATAACCTGGCTGTGATACTGACTTGTGTATACATGTATTTTGCTGGCCTCTGTTGTGATTAAAAATAAAGCCACTATCACAGTTTCACAAACTGACATATAGAAATACTCTAAGATCTAAACAAAGGCAGAATGAAATCTTATGACTTACAGGGAATGAGAGACTGAGAGAGAGAAAAAGAATGGGAGGTTAAGACAGAGAATGAGGGATAGAGAGTAAGAGACAATCAGTCAGATGACAATCAAAGACATATAGGGGTGGACAGACATACAACCATACAGAAATAAACAGAGACAGAAAAACAAAGGCCCCTTATTGACACAGATGCTAACAACATACTTATAGGGAAGACAGACAGTCAATCACACTTCTGTCGCCAGTAAAGTAAATCAAGGGAAAAGTGAATGCTCGATGTGGGGTCGAACCCAAGACCCCCGGATCACCGTTCCAGAGCTCTACCTACTGAGCTAACAGGGCCACCTGTCAACCTCTCCACCACACTGGCTCTACAGAGTAATAATTATAAACGGATTTGTTGACGGACGGACGGACAGATGGACAGAGTAAAGACAGACTGACAGACAAAACGACAGATGGGTGAGTGTGAGAGAGAACATTGGTCCGGATTAACAGACATGCAGACAAAGAGGTGCAGGGATAAAATCGTGCAAAAGTGTCATGCTATTTTAATTGATCAAACAACAAAATGAACTTTGAAAATCTGTCTAACTCTAAGAACATAAAAGAAAGTTTCTTAAGTTGAGATAATCTTTTCTAATTAACACGATAGTATGTAAGATTATTACTTACAATTATATTCCATCTAATGAATGTTGAACATTAATTGGCACAACCGCACGTGTAAATCTGTCGTGATTTTGTCACACCTGTCACGATTGTGTACATTCACTACACCTGCACGACTGTTCCTACAGGTGGCTGTTTGTCCGGTCAAGGATTATTACTTGTCATACATAATCCGAAACGAAAAAAAAAGTAATTGGTTTACCAAACAGTTAAACTAAAACCATATTTAATACGACCTGATTTTAACATTTAAACGTTTATCCCGAAATTGTAGCCTTTCTTAAATATGAACTTCACATAGATACGATAAATATTTGGGAAATATTTTATGTTTTTTAAATACACGTGCAACTTGCATTGTGTTGACGACCCCAGTAATACATATACCGTAACGGGGAGGCATAAAGCACAATTATTGTCCATTTAAATAAAAACAACTCTGTTAAATAATGGTCAATCAAGTAATAAAATCGCAAATTTAATCTTGATTTCGAAAATGTTGACAAAACTCATTTTACGGAGATATAGCCAGCCATTGGCGACATGACAAGGCAAGTAAGACAACCGTGACAGCTTAAAAGCAATGGTATTGTGTAGTTTTTTTTCCCTTACCCGCGATCATTGGTTTAATCTTCCCCCAATTGACGCATAAAAAATAATGAATAACTGTTTTCTTGCAGACACAACCTTACACGTACGGTCGGCTGAACTGGATTAGCCACATGCTTTTCTCATGGCCGCATGCAAAAAATAAAAAAAGGCAGACAAGTTTTGTTTACGACAAAATAAGCTTTAACTTTATTATTTCACACCAAAATAATAATATTTTCTCAACGTTTACATGAATAATGCTCTAAGTTACGAGATTGCAGCGAACTGTGTAAGTCGATTTGAAAAAAAAGTATAGATTACTTGGATCACGACATAGGGTCTGGTCGACCTGTACATTGTAGGCATATCAACAAAGTTGTTGAAACAAATTATTTCTTAAAAGCTGATGATGCGACATATACAATACATAAGTGCAGGCTATCGTGTGTCTCACATGAAATCAATTTAAGTTTTACTCATTATATTACTCAGAAAGAAAACTAGAATAATGGACTGCATTGAGAGTTTGAAAACGCGCCAACACTTAAAGGTGGTATCCCAAAGTTTGTCATCACCAAATACACAAAAACCTGGATTTTAGGATTTGGGGCAAAACATCTGCAAAAAAGTCAAACCTTAGTCTAACACAAGACGATTTTGAACATTGTCTAAATTGTAAGACAGTAGAAATCGTTTACTAAATCACTCTAACTGCCAATTCTTTCTAAAACTAAAAAAACAACAACATGATTGTAATTTCTAAAAATAGACAACGACGTCAGAGCGTATTACCCGAATGATTATATCAAGTTACGGGTCACGTGGTTTTCATAGTTTAAAAAAAGGGTGTACGGACATTTGCCCCCCCGGACATTTGCCCCCCGGACGTTTGCCCTCTTTTAAATGCAGGCCGGACGTTTGCCCCCCTGTCGTTTTTCAGAGCCGGGCTTTTGCCCCCCTGCCGATTTTCAAAGCCGGACGTTTGCCCCCTC